>JAABKJ010000525.1:0-48891 GCA_011634705.1 Andricus grossulariae | reverse complement strand
GCTTGAAAATATAAATATTTTCAATCACCTCCTTGAAAATTTATTCATTTCGTTAAAAATTCAACTATTTTTTTTAAATCATCTTTTTTGTTCGAAAATTTAACTATTTTGCTGAAAATTCGAATTTTTTCGTTGAATTCAACTGTTTGACATTTTTTTTTGTAATTTTTCTGAACTGAAAATGTAACTATTCCATTTTGTGTTAAAAATCTATTTTTTGAAATTGAAAATTCCACTATTATGTTGAAAGTTCAATCATTTTGTTTAGAATTCAACTATTTTGTTAAAGTAATCTTTTTCTACCGAAAATCCAACTTTGTTGAAAATTTGTCCTTTTGGATTAAATGTTCATCTTTTATTATAAAAAGTCATTTTCCGTAGTTGATAATTTAACTATTTGGTTAAGAATTTAACTTAATTTTTTTGCAGAGAATTTATGTACTTTATTTAAAAATTTGTCTTTTTTGGTAGAAAATTTATCTTGTTTGTTGAAAATTCATCTTTTTGTCGAGGATTTAACTATTTTGATAAAAATTTGTCTTTTTTCGTTGTCTTCAACTGGTTAACATTTTTTTAATAATTTTTTTTTCAACTGAAAATTTAACTATTGCATTTTTTGATAAAAACCTATTTTTTTACATTGAAAATTCCACTATTATGTTGAAAGTTCAATTATTTTGTTTGATATTCAAATATTTTGTTACAGTCATTTTTTTCGACCGAAAATCCAACAATTTGGTTAAAAAATTAATTACTTTTGAAATTTCAGCTACTTCTAAATCACAATTTAAGGTCGAGAATTCGACTCTTGTTAAAAATTCTTCCTTTTGGGTTGAAAATTCATCTTTGAAAAATTCAACTATTTGAATGCAATTTCATCTCTCTTGCTTGAAATTTTACCAATTTCGTTATTATTGCAACTGTTTGAAAAAAATGAATTTGAATTGTTGAAAATTCATCATTTTTTGTTGCAAATTAAACTCTTTTGTTAAAAGTGTAATATATGTCGACTTCAAATCATAATAATATAAAGCCCTTCATACTGAGTTCATTATGGTACTATACCTTAATTTTATTTAAAAAAATAGATTCCCCTATTTTCGTCAAAAAATCGCCCAATTTCCCCAGTTTTAAAATCTTTTTGGGCAACTGATCTCACTAGAAACGCGAAAAAATGCAGAACAATCATGAGGCTGTATTTCGCCAACGGCTATAATGGAAATCGGTTATTAAATGATCAACAATTATTAATAAAAATAAATTTTCTAGAAAATATTTAAATTTTTCATTCCTCAAAGGCCTTTTAAATCTCAGGTGTAGTTGTATTTAATATATTTGTAAAGAATAAGAGAGGCGACACCATGCTGCTTTCCATGAGGTAGGAGGAAAACGACATTCCTCTAGAATGACTCGTACAAAACTAGTAAGCATCAGGAATGGACCAAAGACCCAAAGTTTGTAACAGAAAGCAGTTTCCATTTACTTTCTTCATTCAATTCAGGAAAACGGTTTGCAATTTCAAATAATGAGTCATTTTCCTTTACTTTCTGATTTATCATACATGGCACTTTCATACTTGAAACTACAGGAATTGCTTATCTGAACTTCTCTTATTATGAGCAGACAATCATTTGAACGTTTGACCTTTTATTTTTTTTTTCGAATGGAAATGTATTCTTAGCCTGAGGTCTCGTTTCGAATTAACAATTATTTTCCCTTCAACCTACCTTTTCTAAATCTTGTCTCTTTAACTTAGATGAGAATTTCCCAAACAGTTTAATTTTTGACGAAAATTTTTTTTCTATAACAGGAGAGTTGAATTTTTAAGAAAATAATTAAAATTTGAACAAAATAGCTGCATTTTTACGAAATAGTTGAATTTTCAATTAAAGATCAGTTTTCTACCTAAAATGAAAGAGTCAAATTTTCAGTAATGAAACTAATTTTCAACAACAAAAAACCGGATATCAGCCAGTCGGATTTAACAAAAAAAAAGATAAATATTTGACAAAATACTTACATTTTTAGGCAGTTGATTTTTAAACCGGAAAGGAAGAATTTTCAACAAGAAATTTCATTTTCTATAAAAGAAGGTGAATTTTCAACGAAATAGTTGAATTTTCAGCGAAACATAGAATCGTTGAATTTTCAGCCTAAAAAACTAAATATACAACCAGAAAATGAATTTTCAAAGAGTTGAATTCAACTAAAAAATCAATTTTTGTATCAAAATAGTTGAAGGCTTCAGCAAAATGATAAATTTTTAACAAACAAGTTTAATTTTCTACCAAAATAGATGAATTATCTACAAAATACTTGAATTTCCCACCAACAGAGTAGTTACACTTTTCAAATCAATAGTTTAATTTTTAACCTAATAATTGTTCCACTTTAAACCAAATATTTGATTTTTCAACAAAAAAAGAATTATCAACAAAATATCTAATAGTTGAGATTTAAAAAAAAAATTATTTTGTATTAAAAAACGGTTAAATTTACCCAAAAAAATGGATTTTTAAAAAGAAAAATGAATTCTCACATAAAACAGATTAATTCTCAACCAAGCAGTTGCATTTTTAACTAAAAAGAATTAATTTTCAACCAGGAAAGATCTATTTTCATCCAAAAATGGTATAGCTACATTTTCAGATAAAAAAAAATTTTCACCCAAAAAACGAATTCCCAATAGAATAGTTAGATTTTTTATATAAATAGTTGAATTTTTAACAAAATAGTTGAATTTTGAACGAAAATGATGAATCTTCTACCAAAACAAGGAATTTTTTACATACTAGTTTAAATTTAAACTAAGTAGTTGATCGAAAAAAAATCTCAACAAAATATGTATTAGTTTATATTTCAACAATAAAAAAAGAATTCAGTTTTTTATTTAAAACCAGGTGAATTCAGCCAAAGAAGACTAATTTAAAAAAAGTTTAATTCTCAACCAAAACAGATTAATTTTTAACCAAACAGTTTAATAATTTTTAATGAAAAAGGCTGGATTTTCAACCTAGAAGATGAATTTTCTACCAAATAGACCAATTTTCAACAAAAAACATAAATTTTCAACAAGAAAAGATCAGTTTACAACCAAAAATGGAAATTTTGAATCGTAACAAAAAATAATTTTTGAGAAAAAAGTTCAGAATTCAACCAAAGAGTTGAATTTTCAACCAAAAAGTTGACTTTTTAGGTAAGAAAAGATGTATTTTCAAGAAAAAAAATAAAGAGTTAATTTTTTAGTTGAAAATATTAATTTTTAACCAACAATGAAACGAAATTTCAACCGAATAGTTAAGTGATCAACTTCTAAAGGATATATTTACAAACAAACAAAATTGGTTGAATTTGTGGATAGAAAAATAAATTTTTGACAAAAAAACCACGAAATTTTGAACAAAAAAGATAAATCTTGAACAGAATACTCAAATTTGCAATCAAAATTGCTGAATTTTGAAGACAAAATGACAAATTAATTACAAAACAGTTAAATTGTCGACCAAAAAAATGACTTTAGAAAAAAATAGTTGAATTTTGAACAAAATAATTAAATTTTCTAAAAAGTAGTTTAATTTTTAACTAAAAAGAATGAAGATTCAACCAAAAATAGTTGTATTTTATTATTAGGTTCTATTAATTCAGTTCACATTTAATCAAAAATACAAGAAAAAGGGCTTAATATTTTAGAAAACACTCGACTTTTAAATCGCAAAACAAAATTTTTCAAAAATAAAATTAATTTTCAATCAAGAAAAATGAAGTTCCAACAAAATAGATGAACTTTTAACCAAATAGCTAAATTTTCAAATTACAGAGATGTATTTCCAGCCAAATTGTCGAATTTTCAAAAAAAAAAGTTCATTTTCAACCATGAAAGATGATTTTCTACCATGAAAGATAAATTTTCAATCCAAGCAGACAAATTTGAAACCAAATAGTTGAATTTTCAAATAAAAATATCAGTTTATAGCCAAAATTGAAACAATTAAATTTGCAGTAAAAAAAAATTTACAAACAAAAATTATGAACCAGTTGGATTTAACAAAGAAGGAAGAATTCAAAATAAAATAGATATGTTTTCAAGCAAGATTTTTGAACCAAAAAAGAAGAATTTTTAACAAAATGTTAATTTCCAATCAAGAAAGGTGAATTTTCCACGAAATAGTTGAATATTCAACAAAAAGGGAATCGTTACTTTTTCACTTTAAAAAACTAACTCCCAACAACAAAAAAACAAATTTTCAACCAGTTGAATTCAACTAAAAAAGACAAATTTTTTACAAAATAGTTGAAACCTCAACCATAATGATAAATTTTCAACGAACAAGAATAATTTTATACCCAAAAAGATTTTCTACAAAATACATGAATTTTGAAAAATTGTAAAAACTGTAATGCTTCACACATTCGTTATTCAAATTTAAGCTCAAGAATTTCTATGCAATGGGAAACAATTTCAAGCCAGAAAATAATTTTACAAAATGTCAAATTGACCTATAATAGATTGACAAACTTGACCAAAAAAAATCGCAATACAAAAAAACGCGATAGGCAAGCTAAAATTGTTGACAGACCATCTTACTTTATTATAGTTAATTAATTAGAAAATCTCTTAAAGAGTTGGTTAAAATGCAATTTTCGTGCTCAATAATACTATATTTTTCACCTACTTATCTCTTTTTATAAATTATAGTTTCGAAGCACGAACAGTTGATCGGACTAACAAGTCCGCAACCAAGTGAAACACAAATATCCACGTGTATAAATTACACATAGAAAGCAATAAGTAAACCGTGCTAGCCAATAACGAGACTTGAATTGCAATAAGGAACTGAATTAAAAAAAATCGTATTGATCCTTGAAGAATTGAGATTCAAAGATAAAAGTTGAAATAATGAACTAGTTTATATCTATAGACGTTTATTTTTTGATCTGCTGATCTTTGAAGTTTATTAAACTAGCTTTCGCTCCACGACGTGGAGCCTCTTCAGGTTGAAATATAATCCTTTACTTCAATAACGATTAGATGATAACATAATAGGATAACATGAAACCACATTTCTTGTTTCATTAAACCTAATGATTCTTTTACAAATTAAATTTTGAGAAGACTCTCTTGTCCAGTGTTTGCGTTGACATTGTAGATTTATACTGGTCCAAGTATACCAGTATACCGAAAAATCCAACATCTTCTAATTAAATTCTTACCTGGTCAACACCAATTAACATCAGTTAATCATGCAGCATGGTTGGAAGAAGATACAGCAGTGGAACAAACCAACTATGCAGATGTTTTGGACCAGTAAACCAACAAAATCCAACATATAATTATATTCTTCTCTGGTCAAAATCAATTAGCATCAGCTAATCATATCCATAGCTGTTTATTATTTTGATCTACTGATCTTTGAAGTTTATTAAAAGAGCTTTCATGGTTCCATTGCTGTATCTTCTTCCGAGCGTGTTGTGTGATTGGTTCATGTTAATTGATGTTGACCAGCTAAGAATTTTATTAGAAGATGTTAGATTTTGTTTTTATACTGGTATACTTTGACCAGTGTTAAAATATAATCCTTTCCTTCAATAACGATTGGATGCTTTCATAGTATAATAACATAAAAGTACATTTCTTGTTTCATTAAACCTAATAATTTTTTTTACAAATTAAATTTTGGGAAGATTCTCTTTTCCAGTATTTGTGTTAACATAGTAGATTTATGCTGGTTCAAGTATACCAGTATACCAAAATGTCCAACATCTTCTAATTAAATTCTTACCTAGTCAACACCAATTAACACCAGTTAATCATACAGCATGGTTGGAAGAAAATGCAGCAGTGGAACAAACCAACGATACAGATGTTTTGGACCAGTAAACCAACACAATCCAACATCTTCTAATTATATTCGTCTCTGATGAACATCAATTAGCATTAGCTAATCATATCCATAGATGTTTATTATTTTGATCTACTAATCTTTGAAGTTTAATAAATGAGCTGTCATTGTTCCATTGTATCTTCCTCCGAGCGTGTTTCACAATTAGTTCATGTTAATTGATGTTGATCAGCTAAGAATTTAATGAGAAGATGTTGGATTTTTTTTTATGCTGGTATACTTGACCAGTGCACCAACAAAATCTAACACCTTCTAATTCATCTTCTAATATCAATTAACTTCATCTAATCATACAGCACGGTTGGAAGAAGATACGACAACAATGGAACAAACCAACTATATATTCGACCAGTATACCAACAAAATCCAACATCTTCTAATTAAATTTTTTTCTGGTCAACATCAATTAGCATCATCTAATCGTATCCATAGATGTTTATTTCTTGGATCTACTGATCTTTCAAGTTTATTAAACGAGCTTTCGTCCAATCCTTTCCTTCAAGAACGATTAGATACTTACATAGTAGGATAACATGAATCCACATCTCTTATTTAAATTAACTATGAACACGTTTTTTAACAATTCAAATTTTGGAAAGATACTCTGCTCCAGTTTTTGCATTAACGTAGTAGATTTATAAAAACTATTGTGAGCCAACACACTACGTTATACTCTGATCCTGGAGAGAGAAATAGTACATATCCATATAGATTAGAAGGTGTTGGAATTTGTTGATGTACTGGTGCAATGTATAGTTGGTTTGTTCCATTGTTGTATCTTCTTCCGAGCGTGTTGTACGATTAGTTCATGTTAATTGATGTTGATCCGCTGAGAATTTAATTAGAAGATGGTGGATTTTGTTGTTATACTGGTATACTTGAACCAGTGTACCAACAAAATCCAACATTTTCTAAATCTTCTTCTAATATGAATTAACTTTAGCTAATCATACAGCACGGTTGGAAGAAGGCATAACAATGGAACAAACCAACTATAGAGATGTTTTGGACCAGTAAACCAACAAAATCCAAAATCTTTTAATTGAATTCTTATCTGGTCAACATCAAATAGCACCAGCTAATTATATACAATACGGTAGGAAGAAGATACAACAGTTGAACAAACGAACTATATATTGGACCAGTATACCAACAAAATCCAACATATTCTAATTAAATTATTTTCTGGTCAACATTAATTAACATGAGCTAATCATATCCATAGATGCTTACATATTAGGATAACATAAATACACATTTCTTGTTTCATTAAACGTATGAATTTTTGTAATAATTTTAATTTTGAGAAGATCCTTTTACTCATTTGTGGCGTTAACATTAGAGATTTATAAAAAATATTTACAGACTCTGATCCTGGGTAGAAAAATAGTTCATATCCGTAGATTAGAAGATGTTGGATTTTGTTGGTATACTGGTTCAGTTGGTATACCAGTACACCAGTACACCAGGACACCTGTACACCAACAAAATCCAACATCTTCTAATTAAATTATTATCTGGTCAGCATCAATTAAAATCAGTTAATCATACAAAACTATTGGAAGAAGATACATCAATGGGACAAACCAACTATAAATTGGACCAGTGTACCAACAAACTCCAACATCTTCTAATTAAATTCTTACCAAGTCAACATCAATTAACATGAGCTAATCACATCAATATCAGTTTATTTTTTTGATCTACTGATCTTTGAAGTTTATTAAATGAGCTTTAGTTCCAAGACGTTGAGCCTCTTCAGGTTAAAACATAATAATCTTCAGGAGATTATTAGATGCTTATATATTAGCATACCATAAACTAAAATTTCTTGTTTTATTAAACGTATCACACTGTTTTTTTAACAATTTAAATTTTGAGAGAAGGTTTTTTTAATTCTTTGATCTACTGATCTTTGAAATTTATCAAATTAGCTTTAGTTCCACGACGTGGAGCCTCTTCAAGTTAAAATATAATCCATTCCTTCAATAAGATTAGCTGCTTACCTAGGAGAATACCATCAAACCACATGTCTTCTTTCAATAAACATATTACAATTTTTTTTACAATTATATTATTGAGAAGATGCTCTTCTCCAGTTTTTGCCTTAACATAGTAGATTTATAAAAATTGTTTTTGATTTTTAAAAGTTTATGAAACCAGCTTTCGTTCAACGGCGTGGAGCGTCTTCAGGTAAGCTCCCTAGGATCAGCGCGTAACCTGGTGAAGATAATCTTCTTAAAATTACCATTTTTATTCTTAAAAAAATTACTACATTTCATAAAATAAGAAATGTGGATTCGCGTTAGCCTACTATTTAAACATCATTTTTTTATTGAAGGAGAGAATTATATTTTAACCTAAAGAGGCTCCACGTCGTGGAACGAAATGACAATTTTTTCAGAAGCTTGAAAAAATGAAAATTAGCGATTTTATTTTATAAGTGAAACATCTAAAAAAGGACCTTACACTCTTTCCCCTATTCCCCTCCTTATGGTTGAAAATTTATCTCTTTGGTCGAAAATTTAACAATATTTTTTTATTTAGTTTCTTTCGTAGAAATTTCTTTTTTTTTGGTAGAAATTTCATGTTTTTGGTTAAAAATCAAACTGGTTTCGGTCTAATGTTAATTATATTTAATAGAAAAGTACATTATCTTATTTTCGATTCAGAATTCATCTCTTTTTGTTGAAAAATCTACTATTTGGTTGAAGATTGAACTATTTTGTTGAAAATTTTTTTTTCTCAGGTGAAAATTTATTTTTGAAACTGAAAATTGAAAAATTGAAAAATAATCTTCTTGAAAATTTCATTGCTTGGTTAAAAGTTGAATTACTTTGTTAAGAAATCATTTTTTGGTTGAAGATCCATCCAAAAAAATGGAAAATTGTTGAAATTGGTTGAAAATTGAACTATTTTGTTGAAAATTGTTTTTTTTTCCGTTGACAATCAATTTTTTTTAATTGAAAATTTAACCATTCCATTATTGGTCAAGAATTGATTTTTTTCTTGAAAAATAAACTATTTGCTTTATAGTTGAACTATTTTGTAAAAATTCCTTTTTTTGTTTGAAGATTTATAATATTTAATGGAAATTCAACTATTTCGTTGTAAATTAACTTATTTGTTGAAAATTTCTATTTTTTGGGTTGAAAATCGAACTGTTTTCTAGACAAATAGACTTTTTGGCTTAAAAATTTAACAGTTTTGTTACAAATTCGTCTTCTTGGGTTGAAAATTCTATCATTTTGTCGAAAATTAAACTATATGGTTAAAAATTAACCATTTCGTAGATTTTAGTTGAAAATTTATATTTTTGGTTCAAACTTCATATTTTTTGTTGAAAATTCGTCTTTTTGTGTAGAAAATTATACTTGTTAGTTTAAAAATTAATCTTTTTTGTTGGGGGTTCAACTATTATGTTAATTTTTTTGTCTTTGAATTAAATTGGTTGAAAAATATCTTTTTTGTGGAAAAGTAATTTTTTTAAACGAAAATTTAACGATTCTATTTTTGGGTAAAAACGTATATTTTTAATTGAAAATTCAACTCTTTGGTTGAAAATTTAATAATTTTGTTGAAAGTTTAATTATTTCGATAAAACTTTTTTTTTGAAGTCTCAGCTACTTGGTTTAGAGTTGAACTACTTGAAAAAAAATTAATTTTTTGCGGTTGAAGATTTTTAATTTTAGTTGAAAATTCAACTATTTGGTTAATGATTTTTTTTTGTTAAAAATTTAACTACTTGGTTGAAAGTTGAACATTTTCGTGAAATATTCAGATTTTCACGTTCTTGATTGAAAATTAAATTATTTGGTTGTAAATTTTTTTTGTTTTTTTTTTTGTTAAAAAGTAAGTTTTATCTGAAAATTTAAATATAGAAAATTCGGCCGTTTTAAGTTGAAAATGCAATTATTTGATAGCAAATTCATGTTTTTGATTGAAAATTCGTCTTTTTGGGTAGAAAATAATTTTTTTTTTAATTTGATGGTTTATAGTTGAACTACTTTGTACAAATTCCTTTTTTTCCTTGAAGATTTATAATTTTAAATAAAAATTGAACTATTTGGTTGTACATTAACTTATTTGTTGAAAATTCATATTCTTGGGTTGAAAAACGAACTTTTTTTTTAGAAACATTGACTTTTTGGCTTAAAAATTTAACAGTTTTGTTACAAATTCGTCTTTTTGGGTTGAAAATTCTATTTTTTTTCGAAAATAACAATAAATAATATAAAATAAATATATTTTTCCTTAAGAATTAGCCCTTTTTAATTGACAATTCAACTATTTTGTTCAACGTTAAAACTTCTTTGTTAAAAATCATTTTTTGGTTGAAGATTCATCACTTTAGTTGAAGATTCAACTATTTGGTTGAAAATCTTATTACTTTGTTGAAGATTCAAATATTTTGTTAAAGTCATCTTCTTTTTTCCAAAATTCAACTTCTTCGTGGAAATTTCGTCTTCTTGGATTGGAAATTCATTTTTTATAGTAGAAAAGTTCTCGATGGAAAATTCAACTGTCTTCTACAAATTTTTTTCTTTTTGGTTTGAAGATTCGACTATTTGGTTAAAAATGCAACTATTTGCGGTTGAATTTCATTCTTTTTTATTTGAAAATTCATCAATTTGATTGAAAATTCGTCCCTCTAGATTGAAAATTCAACTATTTTGTTAAAAAATAATTTCTTTTGCTTTGAAGTTCAATTTTTTTCTTTAAAAAAGAAGGGGGAGGGGGAGGTTCACTGAAAAAAATGGTTTACCTGTCCTAGCTACACGTTTAGCTAGATTTCGTATTCTAAGAAAATATAGCTGTGTTACCTAAATTTCTAGCTGGGTTACCTAAACATCGAGCTGTTTAAGCTAATTTCGCCATCTAGAAATTATCTAGCTCATTCTTAGAAGATTAAATCCAGCTAAACGTCTAGTTGGGGCAGCTAAACGTCTAGCTAGGACAGCTAAACGTCTAGCTGGCACAGCTAAACGTCTAGCTAGGACAGCTAAACGTCTAGCTGGGACATCTAAACCATTTTTTCAGTGTTGGAAAGTGTTCAAAACAGCATGACGTAGTTTTTGAACGCCCCCTCAATGAAAAAACCAAAGATCCATCGGTAGTTTCCTTCACTGATCAAAAACCAACATAAAAAAATGTAATGAAATGGTTTGTTTAATTTCTATAAAATAGTGTCAGGTCGTTTGTATCGCGATTTGAGTGAATGCGTTTCGTTCGCATTTCAGAAATCGGTTCACGCGCTTTCTAGAGAGAAAGACCCGCATGTCGAGAGCACACGTGATTGAGTACTTGGAGAGCTCATTCACCTGCATGTCTGCTGGATGTCTCCTAAGTCCAGC
This sequence comes from Andricus grossulariae, assembly GCA_011634705.1. Classification (NCBI taxonomy): domain Eukaryota; kingdom Metazoa; phylum Arthropoda; class Insecta; order Hymenoptera; family Cynipidae; genus Andricus; species Andricus grossulariae. The sequence goes on along the minus strand of JAABKJ010000525.1, from coordinate 37,637 downwards.
TATCACCTGCACCGCCCAACTTTTTTCCCATGCCTCATTAACATTCCCTTCTTCCTGGAAAGATCAAGAAACCTTCACCAGAAGATTAAAATTCCTCATTTCCAAATTATGTAATCTGAAAATCTAGGGAAAATGGTTGCCCATACTGTAATCCGAATATTGAAGTCAAGGGCTCTCGATCTCAGCGAGGTCGGTGACATGGAGCTGCTTCTGGGAAGGCGTTCATCAGCGATCGACTGGACGTTGAAGAATGCTTGAAATCAGGAATTTAATTTTGGAAAAAGACTTCAACCTTCGTTTTTCATCCGATTTATAAATGATTTGTTTATAACATTTAGAGAAATCGAGATACTTGATCTATAATGAAAAATTCCTTTCATGGAGAGTATATTTACTAATTCTATTTATTTTTGAGAAAATATCAATCAACAAAGTAGGTGCTACAAATATATAAAAAAAATATGTTTTTTATTTTTTAACTCAAATAACAAATTAGTGCAATTTTTTTTTAGTTGGCTTTAGGAACTTTTTGAATCCCAGGAGTAGTTGAATTCAGGAATTTAATGTCTAAAATAGTCTACAACCTTCATTTTTAATCCGACTTGCAAATTTTTTTTTTAAATTCAAGATACTTAAATTTTTTTTATCTGTCGAACGAGAATTTTTAATTTAGCTTATTTTTTATTCATTTATTTGATGTAAAGTCTGGAAAAATGAGTAATTTTGAAGTTATTTTGGTCTTTAGAAGCGTCTTTTTAATATCAGAAAACTTCTTAAATGCAAGATAGAAAATTAATATTTTTTATTGAAAATGTATATTTTTTAGTTCAGAATTCAACTACATGTTGAAATTTTATTTATACCTTCGAAAATTCTTCTTGCTCGGTTAAAAATTTAATTATTTTGTTGGAAATGTAATAACTTTGTTCAAAAGTCATATTTTGGCTGAAAATTCAACTGGTTTGTTCCAAATTCGTTTTTTGGGTTATAAATTTAAATATTTTGGTAGAAAATTACTATTTTTTTTCAACAAATTCTTTTTGTTTCGTTTAAGGATTCATCAAATTAGTTTAAAATTCATCTCTTCAGTCGGAAATTTAACTATTTTGTTGAAAACTCGTTTTTCTTTCAGTTGAAAATTGAAATCATTTTCGTTGAAAATTCAACTATTTGTTTGAGAATTTTTGTATTTTTCGAAAGAAAATATTAACTTTCTACCTTGAGAACGAATTTTCAACGAAATACATAAATTTTCAATTAAATATGATTAATTTAAACTAAAAAAGGTGAATTTTTAACAACAACAAAATTAATTTTGACAAGCTAGGTTCTACTCTTAACCAAGTGATAGAATTTTCAACAAAAAAGATGAATTTTCAACAGAAAACATTAATTTTCTACAAAAAACGAATTTGTTTATCAAAATGCAAACAATTTCAACCAACTAGTCAAATTTTCAACTAAACAAGATAATTTCCAACTATAATGAAATTTCCAGTTACGAAAACGAATTCCCAACAAAATAGTTCAATTTCTAACCAAAGAGATGAATTTTCAACTATTATTGAATTTTCAGCCAGGAAGAATTACTTTTTAACAAAATTATAACACTTTTAACAAAATAATTTAAATGTTTACCAAAAAAGAAGAATTTTGAAAGAAATACATAAATTTTCGAAAAAGTTGTTGAATTTTGAATTAAAAATATCAATTTTTAACCACAAATAAAATAATGAAATTTTCAGTTAACAAACAACTAATTTTTCACCAAAAAAGACAAATTTTCAACAAGATATATAATTTTTTGACTTTAAAATATGAATTTTCAACTATAAATGAAATCATTACATTTTCAGTTAAAGAAATTAATTTAAAAAAAAACGAGTATTTAACAAAATAATTGAATTTTTAGTTAAATAGTTGAATTTTCAATACAAAATATACGATATCAATCAAAAAAATTAAAGTTAAATTTTCATTTCAAAAAATTACTTTTCAACAAAAAAAAAATTATTTTTCAACCAGTTAAATTCAAAGGAAAAAGACGAATTTAAAAAAAAGTTGAATTCTCTACCAGATAGATAAATTTTCAACAAACGAGAATTATTTTATACCCAAAAAGACGATTTTTTCATTTAAAAAAAAAAACATGAATTTGCTACCGAACAATTGAATTTTCGACACAAAAAGGAGAAATTTTCAACAAAAAATGGAATATTAAAATTTTAAGATAAAAAAGTTACTTTTCAATTTAAAAAACGAATTTTTAACAAAGTAGTTAAATTTTTAATCAAAGAGGTGAAAAACGAATTTTTAATAAAGTGGTTCAACTTTGAAACAATTAGTAGATATTTCAACAAAAAAATAAACTTTTAAGTAAATGGTTGAATTTTATACCAAAATAGTTGAATTTTTAACCAATAGTCTCATAAACAAAACAGAATACTCTTCAACCAAAACATTGCATTTTTAATCAAAAGTGATAAATTTTTAATAAAGAAGAAGAATTTTTTTTAAAAGACAAATTAAAAAAAAATACACAAGTTTCCAACCCAATAGTTGAATTTTCAACTAGAAAACAGAAATGTTCAATTTTAAATATAAATTTTCAACCAAAATTAGAATATTTAAACTTTTAGTCCAAAAAATTAGTTCTTAATAAGAAAAAAACCAAATGGGTGAATTTTCATTCAACAAGATTAATTTTCTACTAAAAAATAAGAATTTTCAACAAAATACATGAATTTTCAACCAAATATTGTAATTTACAACTAGAAGAGATCAATTTCAAATTAAAAATATCAATTTTAAACCAAAAAGGGAATAGTTTCATTTTTAGTTTACAAAATTCATTTTCAACCAAATAAAACATATTTTCAACTAAAATGATGAATCTTCAACAAAGAAATAAATTTTCAACAAAAGATTTCAACATTCCACTAAATATTTAAGCTTACAATGAAAAGATAATTGTTTAACCAAAAAATTAATTTAATACCAAAAAAGACCAATTTTCATCAAAATACATAAATTGTTAACCAGATAGTTGAATTTGCAACTGAAAAAGTTGAATTTCCAACAAAAATCGAAACGAATTTTCAACAAAATAGTACAACTTTTTGAACCCCAGTATCTTCTTTCCTCGTACTTTGAGTCGGTGTGACGACCAACCAGATGTGACTACCTGAGGGTTCCCGACAAACCAGATGATTTAGTCGCCAGTTTTAGGTTTGGAAGTCACCAGAAATCCTGCTTCAAAAAATTAAATGCGGTCAGAAATCGCCAATAGGATCCGCCATATTACCCACACATGCAAGATTTTACTTACTGGTGCTGACAAAGAGATAGAAAAAGATAGACGGGAATTGAGATTAAAAGAGATAGAAAAAGATTGAGATGAACAGATAAAGGATTGAATGAGGCAGATAAGAGGGGATCGAAAAAGATAGACGTGAATTGAGATTAACAGAGATAGCAAAAGATTGAGATGAATAGATAAAGGATAGAATGAGGCAGAGAAGAGGGGATTGAAAAGGATAGACGTGAATTGAGATTGACAAAGAGATAGAAAACGATAGACGTTGATAGATGTAAGATACATTGAAGATAGAGAAGATTTGATTAAAAAGGATAGACAGGAATTTAGATTGACTGCGAGATAGAAAAATATTGACCTGGATAGATGAAGTATAGGATAAGATAGGAAAGAGAGGATTGAGAAGGATAGACGTGAATTGAGATTGACAAAAAGATAGAAACAGATAGACATTGATAGACGTAGGTTAGGATGAGATAAAGGAGATATTGAAAAAGATAGACATTGATAGACGTAGGTTAGAATCGGATAAAGAAGGGGATATTGAAGAAGATAGACATTGGTAAACGTAGATGAGGATCAGATAAAGAAGGGTATATTGAAAAAGATAGACGGAAATATAGATTGACAGAGAGATAGAAAAAGATTAACGTGGACAGATCAAGGACAGGATGAGATAGAAAAGAGATCAATCAAGGTGTATCTAATCACCAAATCCCAAAAAATTGGTCGCTAAATAGATGAAGTCGCCAAGTTTGGCAACGCTGGCGACCAACCAGATGTGCAAAACCACACAACTTGTCCTGTTCGCCTCGTGAGAAATGAGGGACGGCTAGGAACTTGGATCACTTGAATCCGCTGTCACCACCTCAGGCATGCAGGTCGGCGTTTCACTCACATCACGGAATCAGCTCAAAGCGAATCTCCTCCAGCGAGCTTCTCCTTCAGCTTACCTACATCGTCTTCACCTACCAACCTACCAACCTACCTAAGTCACTATGCGCTTCCCGCGCGCACTAAAAACGATCGAGGTCGAGGATCCTCACGCAGCAGGTCGAGTATCCTCACGCAGCCCAGGCGCTGGTTAGCCGCCTTTCGTAACAACTTGCTAACGGTCGTCCTCCTCATTCTCTTTCGTATGAGCTACTCACAGTGTGGATAATGACCCTATATTAACCAGGGTGGCCCAGGCTAGGTGCCGTTCCACCGCGACCCTGGATTTAATCTAGATGTCCATGAGATGGTCGACCAGATAATCACGAGCCTCATTAATGAGCATTGTTCTTATCCATTCACCATTTTCGACCTTATGGTACCTGTCCACAAACCGCGTTACCAATTTGAGGGGTGGAGGGGGTCGCGTAAAAAAATACGGTTCACTGCTGGCTGGGGGGGGTTCAGTATATTTCCTCAAGATAAATTTGAAGAATGCAAATTATCGGAAAGATGGACCAGTGTTGTTTCAAGAATAACTTGATCAGTTTGAAGATCCATTTCATATTTCAGAATTCTTCTTTTCCCCTTCACCCCTCTTGCCCCTTTTTTTACAGAATGCTTCTTTTTACCCTTTTTCAAGAAACTTCCACTTTTTCTCGTTTTTTTTCGCTTAAATTCAAAGTGAATGATTAGAATCCAGTAAAAAAATCTCGTTTGGTTAAAAGTTTTAGTGTTTGGTTGAAAATTTGATTATTTTGTCGAAAGTGCAAATATTTCGTTAAAAAGTAATCTTTGAAATGCTTTAAAGATTTTTTTCGTATTGTTGGTAGATTCAAATATTTCGTTGAAAATTTAACCTTTTTTTATTTGTTTTCAATTTTTGTGGAAATTTTATTTTTTAGGTGAAGATTCAACTATTTGGTTGAAAATGTACATATTTTGTTGGAAGTTTGTCTTTTTTGGTGGTAAAATAATCTTCTTGGTTGAAAAATGATCTTTTTGGTTGAAAATTTAACTATTTGGATAAATGTTGAAATCTCTTTTTGAAAATTAATTTTTTTAAAGATTCATCATGTAAGTTCACAATGAATTACTTTCGTTGGAAATTTAACTGTATTGTTCAAAATTCGTTTTGTATAATTGACATTTAATTTTTTTCACTACAAACGTATCTATTCCATTTTTGGTTTAGGATTCATATTTTTAATTGAAAAATTGATCTTTTCAGTTGAAAATAACACTATTTATTTTTTTTTATTTGCGATGTTACATTTTGCAATTACACTATTTAGTTGAAAATTCATGTATTTTGTTGAAGATTCTTCTTTTAAGTAAAAAATTAATCTTCTTGGTTGAAAATTTATCCATTTGGTTAAAAATGAAATTTATTGGTTGAAAGTTAATCTGTTTTGGTTGAGGATTCAACTATTTTGTTGAAAATTTGGTTTTTCTGATTAAAAGTTAATTTTTTTTAAACTAAAAGTGTGACTATTCCATTTTTTTTTAAATTGATATTTTCAATTGAAAATTTATTTGCTCTAATTGAAAATTCAACTGTTGGTTTGAAAATTCATGTATTTTGTTCGAAAATTTGTTGTTTTTGATAGAAAATTAATCTTCTTAATTAAAAAAGTATCCTTTTTAACTGAAAAAGCAACTTTTTTCTGAAAATTATTCTTCTCTGGTTGAAAATACAAATATTTTGTTAAAAAATTCGTCTTTTTGGTTGAATCTAACTTTTTTGGATTTTAAATGAAAATATTTTTTTGGTTGAAAGTTCAACTATTACATGTTTGATTGAGACTTTATATTTTTTTGTTGAAAAATCAACTACTTGACTTAAGGTTGAAATATTTTTTTTAATTGATTTTGTTTGGTTAAGTATTCACCATTTTAGTTGAAAATGTATATTTTTGGTTAAAACTTCTTGATTTCTGTTCAAAATTCGTCTTTTTGGTTGAGGATTCAACTATTAAGTTAAAAAAAAATTTCTTCTAATTAAAAAGGTTAAAAATTTCTTTTTTTGTCGAAAAGTATTTTTTTTTTAACGAAAATTTAACGATTCTATTTTGGGTAAAAAGTTATATTTTAAATTAAAAATTCAACTTTTTGGTTGAAAATTCAATTAATTTCTTGAAAGTTGAATTATTTCGTTGAAAATTTAACTATTACATGTTTCGTTAAAACTTATTTTTTTCTGAAAACTCAACTACTTGGTTTAAAGTTGAACTACTTAAAAAAAATTTCGATTGAAAATTACATTATTTTGTTGGATATTCGTTTTTTGTTAGAAAGTAATTTTTTATCTGAAAATTTAAATATTCCATTTTTTGTTAAAAATTTGTCTTTTTCAAGTTAAAAATACAATTATTTCGTAGCAAATTCACATTTGTTGTTGAAAATTCGTCCTCTTGGTAGAAAATAACTCTTTTTTGTTTAAATCTCATCTTTTTTAAACACTCAATTTTAAAACTTCGTCTTTTGGTAGAAAATTAATATTTTAGATTTAAAAAATATTTTTTACAGGTTGAAAATTCAGATATATAGTTAAAAATTCAACTGTTTTGTTAAAAATTCATTTTTTCAATTTCAATATTCAATTGTTTTGTAGAAAATTCTGTTTTTTCACTTAACTTCTCAACCATTTTGTTCGAAAATTTCACTATTTTGTTGAAAATTCATCGTTTTGGCTTGAAAGTTTAACAATTCAGTTGAAGATTAACTTTTTTATTAAAAATACATATGTAGAAAATTATTTTTTTTGAAAATTCGTTTTTCTTTGTTGAAGCTTTATCATTTGTGGTTGAAAGTTCACCTATTTTGTTCAAAATTCATGTATTTTGTTAAAAAAAAATCTTTTTGGTAAAAAATTGATCTTTGTTGAAAATTCATCATTCATTATCATTACTATCCTCTGATGGCGTTTTCCTGCTTTCAGATGACTTTAACATACTGGATGTTTCAGTCTAGCATCTCGGAAATTTTAGTTTAACATACAAATATTTTTATGCCCAACATCTCGAAAGGATTAAAGATGTTAAAGATTAATATCTATGTTTCATGGTATCTTATATCTTAAACATCTGCGTTTGAACATCTATTTTTATCCGTGTATTGGCTACCAATTTGTTGGCTAGTTGGTAGATATTGTTTTCTTAGTAGTGGGCCAATTTTCTCAGTAGTGGGTCAGTTTTCTCTGTAATGGGCCAATTGTCTCAGTAGTGAGCCAATTTTCTCACTAGTGGGCCAATTGTCTCAGTAGTGGGCCAATTTTCTCAGTAGTGGGCCAATTGTCTCAGTAGTGGGCCAATTTTCTCAGTAGTGGGCCAATTGTCTCAGTAGTGAGCCAATTTTCTCAGTAGTGGGCCAATTGTCTCAGTAGTGGGCCAATTGTCTCAGTAGTGGGCCAATTTTCTCAGTAGTGGGCCAATTGTTTGCATATGACCTGACTAATGTACTATGTCCATTTTTGTTCCAGGATGGGAATTGCGGGGGATTTACTGTTACAAATTCTTCAACATCAAGCATTCATGGGAAAAAGCAGCAGAGCTATGCAGAAGGTAAGATATTCTGGAGATTGGCAGTTTATTGGCTTGTTCGACTCGCAGATTTCACGATATAGTCGCATGCTCTGAAGCATGTAATGTCAAACGAGCTTGAGAGTTTCCTGAATAGAGAATCTTCTCAAGTTTAAGTGAACAAAGAATTTTAGTTTAATTTTCAACCATGACGATGGCGATAAAACCTTTTATCGTCATAAATAAATAGTAAGATAAAATAAATAATTGAAGGGTCCCGGGGCATAAGGCTTTTTGTGAAGCACTCATTTTCTGCCTCGACTCCCTTCGATTATTTTACAAGCTTGTGATGCACCTTTTATGTCATAATACAGATTTAATGATAATGATTGTTGAAAATTCAATTATTTGCTTGAAAGTTAAACTCTTTTCTCAAAGATTTCTTTCTTTTTAGTTGATGATTCATTATTTTAATTGAAAATTCAACTATTTTGTTGAAAAGTTGATTTTTTTATGATTCACCTCCGATTGGAAATTTAACTTTTTCTGCAACATTTTCTGTTGGTTCTAGAAGGTTGTAAATCTTTCGGAAGTGGCAGTCGGAACTGGGCAAATCTAAAGAAACACTTTCAAAAAGAAAAAAATTAATTTTTTGAGTCAATATAGTAAAATTGGAATTCTTCTCCCATCCTAAAATTCAAAATTTAGTGAAACATTCCTTGTTTTAGAAGTCTAATGTTAATCATGACTAACCTACAATAAAAAGTATAACAAATGCCACTCGACTTTTGGATCCGCAAAAGTTTTATCTGAAATTTACATAATGATATGCAATGGTTTGATATCCCGAGATTTACTATGAGGGCATTTGAATATAGCTAAAGACTTCATAGTATGTGTCCTAAAGATCCTTTCGATTGTTGATATAAATTAAAAAACCATTTCTCTTTTTTTTTTATTTATTTAGATACGGAAGCGAACTCATGGTCGTGGAATCCTACAGCGAAAACAATATGACCGTAGGGATGCTTGGACGTCACCTGGATCGATATTGGCTTGGTCTGGCTTCCCTGGATGATCTGAGAACCAACACCCTCGAATCAGCAGCTGGTATGCTGGTCTCGCAATATGCAGGTACCAGACTTTCTACTTTTAATCACTTTCGATTCTTGTTGAAGCATACTGTGTGAAATCTTCTGCCTGAGCTTGCCTCGAGTAACAAGACTTATTAGATAATAACCTGATTAAGTAATTGAAAGAAGTCATCAAACTTTAGCAACTATGTACACCCAGGTAACAAAAAATGACAACGGAGTCCTAATAAGATCCGAAATATAACGTCCGAAAACGGATGACTTTGAAACACGATAACTTGGTGCATATTTGTCCCATATCCGGTACTTCAATGAAACCTAATACGGAATCCTAATAGGACCCTAATCAGGCTTTTTTTACTCCCTTATCTATACATTCGACCAAGTGAGATCTAAAAAAAACAATTGGAAGATTCTCATTATCTGCAATGGCTAGCTTGTCCGCAAAGTGTGTTAGGAAGTAATAAATACTTCTAATCCCACCTGAAAACCCGCTTCGAGTGAAGAGCTTATCGTCAGACAAGTTCCTTACTACGGAAGACAACTAAATCGTATCGAGGTCGCGGAAACACGGAACTCGCACACGACACGAAGACACACTTTTCCCACAAACAATACCCAGATATGCTGAGGTGTGTGTTCACAGCGACTTGCAACATACGTCTCTACCCGAACGAGATTTGCATAATCTTTGCTCATCTCCCTCGCCAGGACTATTATCGAAGACACCTGAAATTTGCGCAAATTTTTATACATTATTTTTTCGTATATAGGTTTCTGGGCGTCGAAACAACCGAATCCTCGCTCCGGAGAGTGTGTCGATGTCGCTATCACCGACGATCAGCATCAATCTTGGGAGCTCACAACTTGCGAATCCCTACTGCCTTTCATGTGCCGCGCCAGTGCTTGCCCTGCAGGTACTTTCATCAAATCTTCGTTTCTTTATTACGAAATTATTTTAATCGAGGTAGAATTAACTAAAATACGTCAATATTTTGTCGTCAGGTTCTTTTCATTGCTCCAATGGAAAGTGCATAAACGCCGCTTTCAAGTGTGATAAGCAGGATGACTGTGGAGACTTTTCTGACGAACTTGATTGTCCTGCCAATTGTCATTACTACATGGCAAGCAGTGGAGATGTCGTCGAGAGTCCAAATTATCCCCACAAATATATGCCTCTGAGCAACTGCAAATGGACACTCGAAGGACCTCAAGGTCACAATATCTTACTCCAGGTAGAGATTTTTTTGATACCTTACTTTTTTATGTCTTACTTATTGATTTATTTCTATAACTAATTATCTTCTTCTACATAGTTCCAAGAATTCGAAACAGAGAAGAGCTTTGATATAGTCCAGATCCTCGTGGGAGGTAGAACTGAGGAAAAGTCTGTGAATTTGGCTACCCTTTCCGGAAAGGAAGAATTGAGTAACAAGCTCTTCGTATCTGCATCTAATTTCATGATCATCAAGTTCAGCACCGATGGATCTGTAGAACGAAAAGGATTCCGCGCTTCCTGGAAAACTGAACCACAAACCTGCGGTGGAATTCTTAGAGCGACTCCTCAAGGTCAAGTACTCACATCCCCAGGCTACCCTCAGAATTATCCAGGAGGGCTCGAGTGTCTCTACATACTTCAAGCTCAACCTGGTCGAATTATGTCCTTGGAAGTAAGTACAAAAAACAAAGTAAAGCATTTCCACGCAATTATCCTCCGTCTGTTATTACGCTCTGTAGGAATTACAAAGGGTTCATTCTCACGGCAATAATAGTTGGAGAGAAGCGATCATCATAGACGGTATAATTATTCTAATAGAACCTATCATCAACAGAAAAATGCCTCCCTCTAGAAAAAGTAACCTTTTTAAAAACAAAATAAAACTGTCATCTGTATCTAAACTATCTCTAAAATTTTCTTTCCAGATCCAAGACCTGGACTTGGAAATGAATCGGGATTATATTCTGATTCGCGATGGAGACTCGCCAATGAGCCGCCCTGTCGCAAGACTCACCGGAAGAGCAGAGGATAATCCAACCGTGATAATGTCTACCGGGAATAATCTCTACTTGTACTTTAAGACGAGCCTTGGCGATTCCAAAAGAGGTTTCAGCATTCGTTATACCCAAGGCTGCAAAGCCACTATCATTGCTAAAAATGGAACAGTCCAGTCTCCCTCGTATGGATTGAACGACTATCCGAATAATCAGGAATGTTTGTACAAGGTCAAAAACCCTCAAGGTGGTCCGCTTTCCTTGAAGTTTACGAGTTTCAACGTCGACAAAACTGATTTTATACAGGTATGATCTGAAATTATTGAAAATACCCCTAACCTAAGAACTCCTCTTGAATAAAAATATCTTTTAGGTTTATGACGGACCCAACGCGAATGGATTGCGTCTTCATTCAGCAAATGGTTTCACTTCAAATACTCGCCCTAAGATTACTTTAACAGCAGAAAGTGGTGAAATGTTGATCAGATTTGTCTCTGATGCTCTACATAGTAGCAGTGGTTGGCAAGCTGCTTTCTCTGCAGGTGTGTTTAAAGCAACATATCTAGTCTTTTAAAATCAAATTTTCTAGAATGTAAACTGAAGACTAAAACTACTTTTGTTATCGTTCCAGATTGTCCACCTTTGCAGCCTGGAGTAGGAGCTTTAGCATCCAACAGGGACACAGCTTTCGGAACAACAGTTACCTTCTCCTGCCTCTTAGGACAAGAATTCGCAACTGGAAAATCCAAAATCTCGACCGTTTGTTTGCCTGGTGGAAACTGGTCTGTCAACTACATTCCCAAATGTCAGGAAGTATACTGCGGTCCAGTTCCGCAGATAGACAACGGATTTTCTATTGGCTCTACTAATGTGACCTACCGTGGATTAGCTACTTATCAGTGTTATGCCGGTTTTGCCTTTTCATCTGGAAAACCCGTTGAAAAGATTTCCTGTTTAGCTGATGGAAGATGGGAAAAGAAGCCAGCGTGTCTCGGTAAGATAAATATTCATTTTTGTATTCTGCATTTAATTTGTAGAAATATCCTTACCAAATATTTCCTTTAGCATCCCAGTGTCCACCTCTTCCGGAGGCACCACACGCCAACATGACAATTTTGAATGGAGGAGGAAGAAGTTATGGTACCATCGTCAGATTCGAATGTGAACCAGGCTACGTTAGAAGCGGACATCCTGTGATTCTCTGTATGAGTAACGGAACCTGGTCCGATAATGTTCCAGTTTGTTCACGTAAGTTTATTCAATAAATATCTTTTATTGCATAATTGATAATACTCAATGGGTCTTATTGAGGCTTCTTCTCCCTCTCAGGTGCAAAGTGTCCAATACTTCCAACTATCAAGAACGGTTTTGTTGTCGATCTAACAAGGGAATATTATTTCGGAGATGAAGCAAGAATACAATGTAACAAAGGTTATAAGTCTACTGGATCCACCATTATTCAATGTGGCACCAGTCAATACTTCGATAACGTTCCGACTTGCGAAGGTGAATAATCTTTACATCTATTAACATCATTATGAAATTTAGAGATTTTTCTTTAAATGCGCTTATTTAACCTAAATATCTTGTTCCAGATATCAACGAATGTGCTTCAAGTCAATGTGATTCAGCCTCAACGGAATGTATAAATACATCTGGAGCTTTTGCATGCAAATGCAAATCTGGATTCGCACCTACAATGGAGTGTCGACCCGTAGGGGATTTAGGATTGATAAACGGTGGAATACCCGATGAGTCAATTACTGTATCACCTTCACTCCGTGGATTTACAAAAAGTGTAAGCATTTTAATTTCTTGTATTCAATATATTGAATTCGTTCATTAATAATTATTTGTACTTCTGCTTTTCAGGACATTCGTCTAAGTAACGGAGATGGATGGTGTGGAAGCTCCGCTGAGAACAGCTCTAATTGGGTGACAATCGACTTGAAAGCACCAACTATCATTCGTGGATTCAGAACTCAAGGTGTCGCATTTCTTGATGGAAATACCGCTCATCCTACTGCAATTAGTTTGCAGTACACTGATGACCTTACTGATGCATTCAAACACTACAGGAAACCAGATGGAACTTCTATACAATTCCAAACTAAGGACGGGAAACTCTCGGTTCTTAACTTACCGATTCCCATCGAGGCGAGATTTATCAAAGTCGTGATTGATCGATTTGAAAGAGCACCTTGCTTGAAATTGGAACTCATGGGCTGCACAAGACTTGAGTGCATGGACATAAACGAATGTGCTCTTCAGAATGGTGGATGTCATCAAAAGTGTGTAAACAGTCCTGGAAGTTACTCCTGTATGTGCAACACTGGATTCGAATTGTACAAACGCAACGGAACAGCTGGTTTCTACGTCGAGAAGTCAGAAAATGGAGAAAGGGATGGTGACTTGTATCAAAGAAACAAAACTTGCGTACCAGTAATGTGCCCTTCGTTACCTGCTCCAGAAAATGGACATATTTTGGCAACCAAGGATAAATTCCATTTTGGAGATTTGATTAAATTCCAATGCAACTTTGGCTATGTTCTGGCTGGTTCTTCAGCTGTTATCTGTACATCTAGTGGACAATGGAACGGTACCACCCCAGAATGTCAATATGCAAAATGCGTGTCACTCCCAGATGATAAGAATGAAGGTCTTGCGGTAGTCCGAAGTGATGAAACAAGTGTCCTTGTACCTTTCAAGCAGAATGTTACTTTAAAATGTAGCAACAATGGACGTTATCTTAGAAATACTGCATCCTCTACTTTCCGTCAATGTGTTTACGACCCCAAACCAGGTCTTCCAGATTATTGGTTATCGGGAATGCAGCCGGCTTGTCCTCGTGTGGATTGTGGAAAACCTTTGTCAACACCTGGAGCAGAATATGGCCAGTATCCGGACACCAAGTACCAATCTTCATTCTTCTTCGGTTGTCAGGACACTTTTAAACTAGCAGGTCAAACTAATCGTCACGACAACGTCGTTCGTTGTCAAGCCAACGGAGTCTGGGACTTCGGAAATTTACGTTGTGAAGGACCAGTTTGTGAAGATCCAGGAAGACCGAGTGATGGTTTCCAAGTTGCTCGAAGCTATGAACAGGGATCTGAAGTTCAGTTTGGATGCAACCGACCAGGCTACATCTTAATCAACCCCCGACCCATTGTTTGTTTGAGAGAACCTGAGTGTAAAGTTGTGAAACCTCTAGGTTTGGCTTCAGGACGTATTCCAGATTCAGCGATCAACGCTACTTCAGAAAGACCAAATTACGAAGCTAAAAACGTTCGCTTGAATTCAGTAACTGGTTGGTGTGGAAAACAGGAACCATTTACATACGTTACTGTGGATTTGGGACGAGTCTACAGAGTGAAAGCTATCCTCGTAAAAGGAGTTGTCACTAACGACATAGTTGGAAGACCAACAGAAATTCGTTTCTTCTACAAGCAAGCAGAATATGAAAACTACGTTGTCTACTTCCCCAATTTTAACTTAACTATGAGAGATCCTGGAAACTATGGAGAGTTAGCTATGATCACTCTTCCTAAGTATGTTCAAGCTCGCTTTGTGATTCTAGGAATCGTTAGTTACATGGACAATGCATGCCTTAAATTCGAACTGATGGGATGTGAAGAACCAAAAGCAGAACCTCTTCTTGGTTACGATTATGGCTTCTCTCCTTGTGTTGACAACGAACCTCCCGTCTTCCAGAATTGTCCACAACAACCAATAATGGTTCAAAAAGGTGCTGATGGTGGCCTGCTCCCGGTTAATTTCACTGAACCAACGGCTATTGACAACAGTGGCAGTATCGCTCGTGTCGAAGTTAAACCTCAAAGTTTCAAAACACCCATCCGTGTTTTCGAAGACACTGTTGTTAAATACGTCGCTTTCGACTACGATGGTAATGTTGCCATTTGTGAAATCAACATCACTGTTCCAGATGTTACTCCACCCAGACTAAGTTGTCCTCAAAGTTACGTTATTGAACTCGTCGACCGACAGGAAAGCTACTCTGTGAACTTCAACGAAACTCGAAAACGAATCAACGCCACAGATGCTTCCGGCCCAGTCAAGATCACTTTTGTTCCAGAGCGTGCTATCATTCCAATCGGCAACTTTGAAAATGTTACGGTATATGCTACAGATTCAAGTGGTAACCGAGCTTCTTGCAACTTCCAAGTTTCGGTACAAGCTACACCTTGTGTTGATTGGGAGCTGAAGTTACCAGCCAATGGAGGCCTGAAATGTCTTCCAGGTGATAAAGGACTACAATGCATAGCCACTTGTAAATCAGGATTCAGATTTACTGACGGAGCACCTATGAAGGCATTTACCTGTGATACTGCAAGACACTGGGTTCCATCATCCGTCGTTCCTGATTGCGTTTCTGAAAACACTCAACAAGCTGATTACCATGTAGTAGCTTCCGTCATCTACCGAGCTAATGGCGCTGTTTCTAGAACCTGCCTGCCGCAATATCAAGATCTGATGGCACAGTATTACTTGAATCTCAACACTATCTTGACGCAACGTTGTTCTGTCATCAGCAGCATGAATGTGTCATTCGTAAGGTCTATGCCTTCCCTTCTAGAAGAAAATGTCCTCAAGATGGACTTCATCCTAGCGATAGTACCTGTTGTTCGCCAAACCCAGCTTTATGATCTTTGCGGCTCAACTTTGAGTCTGATTTTCGATCTCTCAGTTCCTTACGCCAGTGCAGTTATCGAACCTCTATTAAACGTTTCTGCAATTGGAAATCAATGTCCACCACTGCGAGCACTCAAATCATCAATCACAAGAGGTTTCACATGTAGCATAGGAGAAGTTTTGAATATGGATACGAATGATGTACCTCGTTGTTTGCACTGTCCCGCTGGCTCATTTGCTGGAGAAAAACAGAAACAATGTACGTCTTGTCCTAAAGGTTTCTATCAAAACAATGACCGCCAAGGAGCTTGTCTACGTTGTCCCTTCGGAACATATACCAAAGAAGAAGGTTCAAAGAGCATCGACGACTGCGTGCCTGTCTGTGGTTACGGCACATATTCACCAACTGGTTTGGTACCTTGTCTCGAATGTCCCAGAAACAGTTTCAGCGGAGAACCACCAGTAGGAGGATTCAAGGATTGCAAAACTTGTCCAGCAGGCACTTTCACTTACCAACCTGCAGCACCTGGAAAAGACCGTTGCCGTGCTAAGTGCTCTCCAGGAATGTACTCAGATACTGGTCTAGCACCTTGTGCCCAATGTCCCAAAGACTTCTTCCAGCCACAACATGGAGCCACCACTTGCATAGAATGCCCTACCAACATGTATACCGATAGCGCTGGAGCTCTTGGTCGAGAAGAATGCAAACCTGTTACCTGTACTGATAACGTCTGTCAACATGGAGGTCTTTGTATCCCCATGGGTCATGGAGTTCAATGCATCTGTCCAGCTGGATTCAATGGTCGAAGATGTGAGGTCGACATCGACGAATGCTCCTCTCAACCTTGTTACAACGGTGCCACTTGCATTGATTTGCCTCAAGGATACAGATGTCAATGTGCAAATGGATATTCTGGTATCAATTGTCAAGAAGAGAAGTCTGATTGCTCTAATGATACTTGCCCTGAAAGAGCCATGTGCAAGGACGAACCTGGATTCAACAACTATACATGTCTCTGCAGATCTGGATACACTGGAGTCGATTGTGATATCACGGTAAGTTGAAAACTGTCTTGCAATAGTTCAAGTTGCATTTACATAGAAATAAGTTTATTGTAAGTAACTCTTATGAATTGTTTTCTTACAGATCAATCCATGTACTGCCAGTGGAAACCCATGCAACAACGGAGCCAGTTGTATTGCTTTGCAGCAAGGTCGGTACAAATGCGATTGTCTGCCAGGATGGGAAGGTCAGAGTTGCGAGATCAACACGGATGATTGTGCCGAGAAGCCTTGCTTACTAGGTGCCAATTGTACTGACCTCGTCGCAGACTTTTCGTGCGATTGTCCACCTGGATTTACTGGCAAGCGCTGTCACGAAAAAATAAACTTGTGCTCTGGAAACCCATGTTTGAATGGCATCTGTGTAGACAAGCTCTTTAACCATGAATGTATTTGCCATCCAGGATGGACTGGACCAGCTTGTGAGACAAACATAAATGAGTGTTCAAGCAAACCTTGCAAAAATGGTGGTCAGTGCACTGATCAGGTGAATGGATTTACTTGCACCTGCGAACCAGGTTACACCGGAAAACAGTGCCAACATACTATTGATGATTGTGCCAATAAGCCCTGTCAAAATGGAGCTACCTGCATTGATCAGTTGGAAGGTTTCCAATGCAAGTGCAGACCAGGTTTTATTGGATTACAGTGCGAAGCTGAAATCGATGAGTGTCTCAGCGATCCCTGCAATCCGGTTGGTACAGAGCGATGCGTTGATCTGGATAACAAATTCGTTTGTCAATGTAGAGAAGGTTTCACTGGACCATCTTGTGAAGTGAACATTGACGATTGTGCTGCTGATCCTTGTCTGAATGGAGCCACTTGCAGAGATGAAGTTGGTGGCTACAAGTGCACGTGTACTGAAGGATGGAGTGGAGATCGTTGTGAACTTGATGTTGGAATGTGTCAAAATCATCCATGCCAGAACGACGCAGCCTGCGTTGATTTGTTCCAAGACTTTTTCTGCGTCTGTCCTTCCGGAACCGATGGTAAACAATGTGAGACCGCACCGGAACGCTGCATTGGAAATCCTTGCATGCACAATGGTCGTTGCCAAGATTTTGGATCTGGTTTGAACTGCACGTGTCCTGATGATTTCACGGGTATTGGATGTCAGTACGAGTTTGACGCTTGTGAAGCTGGTGCCTGCAAGAATGGAGCGTCCTGTATTGACAATGGAGTTGGGTTCACATGCATCTGTCCTCCTGGATACACAGGAAAAACTTGTGAGGAAGATATTATTGATTGTAAGGAAAATTCTTGTCCGCCGTCTGCTACTTGTATCGATCTGACTGGCAAGTTCTTCTGTCAATGTCCATTTAACTTGACTGGTGATGACTGTAGAAAATGTAAGTTCATTCTTATTTTTTTGTTATCTCAATATATCCTTTCATTTATTAATATTTGGGTTTGTTTTTGTGCAGCTATCCAGGTTGACTACGACTTGTACTTCAGCGATCCAACTCGCAGTAGTGCAGCTCAAGTTATCCCGTTCTTTACTGGTGGTAAGAAGAGTTTGACCGTAGCGTTGTGGGTACAATTCACGCAAAAGGATGAAGCTGGAATCTTCTTCACACTCTACGGTGTCAGCTCTCCGCATGTTCCAACAAATCGCAGACCGATGATTCAGGCTCACAGCAATGGTGTACAAATATCTATCTTCCAAGATCTCCAAGATGTTTACTTGCCCTTCAGAGAATTTGCAACGATTAACGATGGTCAATGGCATCACATAGCTGTGGTTTGGAATGGTGAAAATAGTGGTGAACTTATCCTGATTACAGAAGGCTTAATCGCTAGCAAAACCGAAGGATACGGCAGTGGAAGAAACTTACCATCCTAGTGAGTATTGCAGATTCATTTTAGCTAAAATAATCTGTTTCTTTCAACTAATATTTTAATCAAAATTTAGCGCTTGGGCAGTTTTGGGTAAACCACGAAGTGAGAACGTCAAGGGCTACACCGAATCTGGCTTCCAAGGACACCTAACGAAAGTTCAAGTCTGGAGTCGAGCTCTCCATGTGACAAACGAAATTCAAAAGCAGGTTCGTGACTGTCGAACCGAGCCAGTGCTTTACCAAGATCTGATACTGACCTGGGCAGGATATGATGAAACTATTGGCGGAGTTGAAAGAGTGGTACCATCTCATTGTGGACATAGAGTCTGTCCACCAGGTTACGGTGGCAACAAGTGTCAGCAATTAGAAGCTGATAAGATTCCACCTAAGGTTGAACATTGTCCTGGTGATCTTTGGGTCATTGCTAAAAACGGTTCTTCGATTGTCAACTGGGATGAGCCACGTTTCACTGACAACGTCGGAATTACGAGAATGCAAGAGAAGAGTGGTCACAGGTCTGGTCAAACTTTGCTCTGGGGTACATATGACATCAGTTACGTTGCATACGATCAGGCAGGAAACTCTGCTAGTTGTAGTTTCAAAGTCTACGTTTTATGTAAGTACTTAAGAAACTTCCCCAATGAGTTTTCTTTTAAGAGAATCATCATAATCGTATATTTTCTATATTTGCAGCTGATTTCTGTCCGGAATTGGAGGATCCAGTGGGAGGAACTCAACAATGCAAGGACTGGGGATCTGGTGGACAGTTCAAGAATTGTGAGATTTTTTGCAATCCAGGAATGCGATTCTCTCAGGAGGTACCCAGGTTCTATACTTGTGGAGCTGAAGGTTTCTGGAGACCGACGAACAATCCAGCATTACCACTTATCTATCCCGCTTGTACAAGTAAGATAACTCATCATAGCATTCTATAAATGATAATGGGATATTTTTTATCATAGATCCTGAGAACAATATTTTCCTAAATTTTAACTATGATTTCCAGATTCAATTCCAGCCCAACGTGTCTTCAGAATCAAAATGAATTTCCCTACATCTGTTCTTTGTAACGAAGCAGGTCAAGGAGTTCTGAAACAAAAGGTTCGAAATGCTGTAAACTCTTTGAACAGAGATTGGAACTTCTGTTCCTATTCCTTCGAAGGTAACTTTTCTTCTATCCTCTAAATATCATACTCTCTGATAATATCTTCAATTCTAAATTTGAAATTACCTGTTAGGCACAAGAGAATGTAAAGATTTGAACATTGATGTCCAATGCGACCACCGTGTTCGTTCAACCAGGGAAATTCATGAAGAAGATGGTGGAACCTACACCGTATCTGTTGGTGTTCCTGCAGAAGCGTAAGTATTTTTATTCATCTATTAGATTTATCTTTTGAAAAATTAGAAAAGAAATTATTTAGGTTGGGTATAGATAATTGGAGATCTTTTACAACATTGATAGTTTAGCCACAAGAATAGATCGACATTCTCGCAACCAAAAAACTGAGTATTTTGTTGCTTTTTACATCTTAGAACGAGACAGTCTCGCCAAGGCAGTGATACCTACGAAGTCCAGATTTCATTCCCAGCGATAAAGTAAGAACTTGTTAGCGACTCAAAATGCGAGATTTTCGGTATCATTCGATCATTGCTAATAATTCACTCACATTTGTGTCCTTGGAAACTTCAGTGTTAAAGACAATGTATTATCTCCAACTGCTGATAATTCACTGAACTTTTCATATATTGAAACGATCATAGGTGATACCTTAAGAATCATTGGTGCACGTATACTAACTCCAAGTTTCATCATCCTCATCCGATGTGAATAATAAGCTCGCAATTAAAAGAATATACAATTGATCACATTTTTTTTATAAGTTCAATGTTCGTATAACACAAATAACCGACTGGAAAAATGAAATTCCAGTAATATCACGACACAACCAAAATACAAATATCACGCTTGTCATAGTTGACATTAGTAAACTATGGTTTTGAGATTGGGTCAGCTAATATTTTATTACACAGGGTGCAGATAATTGCTGTATATATTGGCGCTACAAACAACTGATACAAACAATTTTTAGAATAGATTAATAGAATTTTCCTACTTTTTTAGCGATCCAATCTTGAACGCTAACTCCAATGACCGAGCTACTGTCCAATCATTGCTCGAGAGGCTCATTCTGGAAGATGATCAATTCGACGTTCATGATATTTTACCGAATACTGTACCAGACCCAGCATCCCTTATTCTCGAATCTGATTATGCCTGTCCAGTTGGTCAAGTTGTCCAGACACCTGACTGTGGTAAGTTTGAATTAAACATCTCCTAAAAAAATAAAAGAACATAGATCCAGATTTGGTTTTTGAAACCCAATATTCATTTACAGTTCCTTGTGCTGTTGGTACTTTCTTCAACGAGGCTACCAGCAAATGCGAGTCATGTCCAGTTGGAACCTTCCAAAGTGAAACAGGTCAGCTAAAATGCAATGCCTGTCCAGTGATAGCCGGACGTCCTAGTGTCACCATAGGACCTGGTGCAAGAACTGCCGCAGACTGTAAGGAACGTTGCCCAGCTGGAAAGTACTACGATGACACAGCTGGTCTTTGCCGAAGCTGTGGTCATGGATTCTACCAACCAAGTGAAGGAAGCTTCTCTTGTCTATTATGTGGACTTGGAAAAACAACCAGAACTGGAGAAGCAGTCTCTCATGAAGAGTGCCGAGACGAATGTGGATCTGGACAACAACTCGCAGTTGAAGGAAAGTGCGAACCCTGCCCTCGTGGAACTTACAGAATGCAAGGAGTTCAAGCTTCCTGTCAAGCATGTCCTTTGGGAAGAACAACATCCAATATTGGATGCGCTTCTATCGAGGAATGCTCACTTCCAGTTTGTGAACCTGGTACTCATCTGAATGGAACTTTGAACGAGTGTGTGGAGTGCAAGAAGGGAACGTACCAGTCAGAGTCTCAACAGACATTCTGCATACCTTGTCCACCCAATACTAGCACGAAGGGACCTGCTGCGGTAAGAAGAGATCCCAACTTTGAATTAGATGTCTAATGATTAATTCAATATCTTCTCATTTGGTATTTCAAATTTAAATGTTTTCGTTACAGGCAAGCAAATCGGATTGCACGAATCCATGTGAGACGAGTGGAGAAGAGTTCCACTGTGATGCTAATGCTCATTGCCTCCTGATTCCTGAAACTAGCGACTTCAAGTGCGAATGTAAACCAGGCTACAACGGAACAGGTCATGAATGTACGGATGTATGTCTCAACTATTGCGACAATGAAGGAATTTGCTTCAAGGACTCGAGAGGACAACCATCTTGCCGATGCAGTGGCAGCTTCACTGGAAAGACATGTGCTGAAAAATCAGACTTCTTCTATATTACAGGAGGAATAGCTGGTGGTGTCATTCTTGTTATATTCATTGCCCTTCTTGTCTGGATGATCTGTGTTAGGTTTGTATTCCCTTTTATATTTAAACACCCTCGAATTGTCAGAAAATTTACTAAGTAAACATCCTTTCTTTCCAGGTCTTCGAAAAAGAAAGAACCAAAGAAAATGCTCACACCAGCTACAGATCAAAACGGTTCGCAAGTTAACTTTTACTACGGCGCACCAACACCATATGCAGAGTCTATCGCTCCTTCTCATCACAGTACATATGCTCATTATTATGATGATGAAGAAGACGGCTGGGAGATGCCGAACTTTTATAATGAGACGTACATGAAAGGTAGTTAATTATTTTTTTGTTAATCTGACTTTCAGAACAAAATTTAATCTTCCGTACTATATTGTAACAAATCTTTTCACAGAGAGTCTACACAACGGAGGTAAAATGAACAGCCTTGCGCGATCAAACGCAAGTATTTATGGAACTAAAGACGATCTCTACGACAGACTGAAACGACATGCATATCCAGGCAAAAAAGGTTTGTAATCCTTTTTCATTCACTAGTGAAAATAATTTTTAGGGATTTTTACTCCAACTTTTACGAATTTTTAAACAAAAATTATGATTTTTTGACGCATTTTTGACTTGTAGTAGTTTCTTCATGAAAAAAACTGGTGGAAAACTTCTTACAACAAAGTACAGAAACCTACTTTTACAGGAATCTACAAATAAATACAATAAATTACAACCAAAATTACAGGAAAGTACAACTTTTTTCTATTATGGAGACGAATTTTGTACTTTTTATTTTGTATTTTTTTGTACATTTTTGTATTTTATTGTAGTTTTAATTTTCTACAAGAATCTACAGGAATTTACAGGGTTTGCAGCCAAAAAGTTGTTCTTTTTCGACCTAGGGTGACAAATATTTAGAAAATTGCAATGAGATAATTTTAAATGAAGATGATGATCGCTATTATAAAAAAGCTTCTATGTTTAAACTTTATAGGAATAGTAGAATATTCAAAGACAATAATGAATAATCGAGATTTAAAAAAAAATAAACCATACTTTAAAGTTTTTTTTTAAATATATATATTTGTCATCCTAGGTCGAAAAAAGAACAATTTTTCGACTGCAAATAAAAATTAAACTCTTGAAAATAAATTTTTTTCTCTTGAAGTTATAAAGACTGATCTGCAAATTAAAGTACTCAATGTGAAATAATTTTGAATGTCCAACTTTCAAAACTAAACCTTAGAATTTGTTTATTTCAAACGATAAATAATTTATGCATATAAAACGGAAGCTTTTAACTATAAAAATAATAACGTTTTAAATATAAATCCACGCTATCATTTTCAATCCAATGCATTGAAGATTAAAACAAAAAATTTATAAATTTTCAAACTTGTATCATTTTAAGCAATTTTAAGCTAGAAACATTAAATTATACATTAACATTTGTACTGAAATCTTAAATATTCTCTTAAAATTTTTTTTTTTAATCATTTAAAAATTTTTCAGAAATCTAATAATTTTATTATCTTGGAACTCGAAGTTTTCCTACAATTTTTTCAAAATTCTGCAAAAGTAACAAAAATACCTTAGAATCATCCAGATTCTGTTTTGAAAGTTTTATGAAATATTCTTTTTAAATTAATTTGTTATAATTATAATTTTTTATTCATTTAGAACCTTTGAAAATGCTTAAAAAGCTTATAAATTTTGTTTTCGAAATCTTCAATACTCTACATTGTTCAAATTATTAATTGTTCAATTGTCATTTATTAATCAAAAACAATTTTTTTGTCTTTTTAAATATTCTCTTCAAATTAATGTTTTTAAATAAAAAATCACTTGAAATTTTCTCATCAAACTTAATGATTTCTTTATTTTCTTGAAACCTTTGAAGATCCTTAAAAAGCTTCAAAATTTCATTCTGAAATCTTCAAAAATCTAAATTTAGTTTGTTATTTTTCGAAATCTTTTCCAGTTTTAAATTAAGTTTGGATTTCCTCAGAAGTTGTAAACATCTCCTAAACTAACTAACATTTTTCAAATTAATAATTTTTCAGTAGTTATTCATGCATCAAAATTTAATGAAAAGTAAAATATTGCTAAATATTCAAAAAATGTCTTCATTGAATAAAAAATTTCAAATTAAATGAATGAAAAATGGAATATATTAGATTGAAACAATATTTGAATAGGTACTTTTTTATAATATTTTTATATTATTTACACACGTTTCTAGAAATTCGTAAGTAATTTAAGAAAACGTAGTGAAAAATTAGGAATACATTTTGAGGTAAATTTTCCTAAACTTTTCATGGGAAAATTGTTATCATTTATACGCGTGTGAAAAAAACTTGAAACAACTATGAAGAACTGCAATTAAATTGTCGTTAATTTTTCTCATTTTTTATTCAAAAGATGTAATAATTTATAAGAGTTTATAGAAAATATTAATCCTCTAAAAAAAACTATAAAAAACTACAATTACATTTTGAGTTCTTTAAAATTCCTATTTTGTTTATAAAAATTGTGATTATTCATAAACGTTTACAGAAAGTGGTAGTTCTCTAAAACAAACTATTAAAAAATAATTGTATACAATTTCATATGAAAATGTTATTTCACTAGAATGTTGTAGTTTCTCGTTAAAAATTATTTCCACCAGAGTATTTCTCATAATTTTCTCTCTTAATTCAATTTTTGATTAATTCCTAACTTTAAAAATTTGTCCAAAATTGACCAATATTTCAAACATAAAAATTTATAAATTGTCAATTTTGAAATCAGAATCCTAAAAATTCGAAAATAAAGAATACACCAGAAAAAATTGAATGTTTTTTAATTGAACAATTTCGTCTTTGATTGTAAAATTCGAAAGTATGAAACAAAGAATTTCAAATTGCATTCCAAAATTTGATATTCAACCATTTTAAACTGAAAAATATTGAAATGACTCAACGCTGTCTTGACTTTGAAAAAAATGTTTCCCACCAGAGTATTTATCAACATTTTTCCCCGATTGTATCAATAATTTCTTATCGAAATCTAACTTTAAAAATTTGTTTACAGATAAAAGTGACAGTGACAGCGAAGGACAGTGACCTCAAAAACTGAGGGTCTCAAGAGACGTTAATTAAAATTTACCCAAAGGGTTGCCGAAGATCAGTCGCTGTTGTTATACCTAAAAATTGTTATTTATGTTTCGTCACATATGGACAATATAGAAGATCAAGGTTGAATTATAAATCGACCGGAATGCTAAATAACAAATTTCGACACTTCAGGATTACAGAAGACTTCTTTTAAAAGAGTTTTCCTTCCTGCATTTTTTTGGTCGAAATGAAAGCATTAGATACTCGAAATAATGACGTCATCGTATAGGTTAGAATCCGTGTAGTTTACAATTTTTCCACCGCTGTTACCAGTAGCGAATTAGAAAATAAATTTCAAATTACAATTTCCATTTGCTACTGCATCACAATTTTTAATGAATACTCTAAATAATCAGCGGTGAGAATCGCGCAAATTTTGATATTAAAAAGGGACTGAATTGTGTATGTATATTTTTGTATGATTGTGAGAAAAAGAGAGCGGAAGAATGAAATTATTATAGAAACGATTATAGTGTTTGAATGTAGTCTTTTGTATTTAATACTAAATATTCATATACTACGGACGGATAGTATCGGACAACTAGGCGGGTGATCTATTAAAAATTGTCCTCAACTTTGAAAGATGATAGCGCCGTCCAGAATGTAGATAAAAATATTTTGAAAAAAGCGTTGGAAAGGTTTTTAAATTCTGCGTTAAATGAACCCTAGTTGAAGTAATTTGGCCTTGTGGGTATTAAATTATCACGTGAGAAATAAAAAAAAAACATTCCGATTTTTAAGGCATTTCGTACATCAAATCGGAATGTTATTTTTGTCTTTCTCATGTGATAACTCAATGCCCACAAGGCCAAATTACCTCAACTATGGCTCATTTAACGCAAAATTTAATAAGCTTTCCAACCCTTTTTTCAAAATATTTTTATCTACATTCTGGACGGCGCTATCACCTTTCAAAGTAAAGGCTAATTTCGGATAAGTCACCCGCTTAGTTGTCCGGTACTATCCGTCGGTAGTGTATTTCCTTTTCAAAAGAAGAGAATTTTTTTACAACTCAACGACTAACGGTGCGAATGTGACATAATATGTATATGTAATATTAATATAGTTAAGCGAATTTAAACATTGTTACTATAAATATGTATCTGTTTTGTACAATAATTTACGTAGTCTAAAGAATGCGAGTTCCACGTAAAGTATGTTCGGGTGAATACGAGTAGGATTTTGCAGTCTAGTTATTCGTGACAGTTAAATGTGCACGGTCATTTTTAAATAGTCTTCGATGTATAAAATTTTCTAATTATCCTTAACGAGTTAAGCTAATATGCAGAGATATTCTGATTTACAGTTGCAGTCTAAGACGCGAATTACGGTGCAAAGTGACACTTCGACGAGTCCAAATAATAAGGTTCTATCTCGAAGAGTGCAAATTAAAAGGTTCTACCGACGCGTAAGTGTATCTGAGATAGAGCCTTTTCATTCGAACTTCCGAGATAGAGCCTTACAATGTGCATTTGCGAAATAGAACCTTTTTGTTTGGACGCGTCGACTTATTATTCATAGTCGATCTATTATCTTTAAATATCCGCGTTTCTGGCGTACAAAGTTTGGAATATCACTGCCAAAGAGTTAAATTTGTACTTTCCAAGCGACCAATAATACGATAAGTATTTAATTCGCTTACAATTATACATTGAAGGCAAAGTCACGGTGATTTTCAAGGGAATTACTTGAAAATCCTGCACATTAGAATCAACATATATTATGTAGATAAATATTTCTTAAAATATTAATTTTTATATATAATTATATGAAATATCATTAAAGTTTTTAATCGTGCTCAATGTTTAATTACAAGTCGACAAAATACTGAATAAAACCTACTGCGTTATGTTATGACAAAAATTGTATAAACGCTTTAATTTACTTGTTTCTTAAAATAAAGCTTTTCAATTATACGTTGAAAATATATAAATTTGTCGTTAAGTTTTTATTTAAAAACTCCTTTTCATGCGGGGCTATTCAAAATTAATGTATAAGTATCATATTGAATTCGATATGAAAAAATTTTTATTCTTCCAGCCAAAAGACAACTTTTTGTGACGTGAGCTCAATTTTCTACTAAGAAATTTTTCTACCAAAAAAGACGAATTTTCAACAAAAAAGTTGAATTTTTGAACAAACAAGATGACTTTGACAAAAAGTTGAATTTTCAACAAAGGAATTTAATTTCTAAGAAAATAGTTAAATTTGTAAGCTCATAGTTGAATTTAAAAAAAAAAGATTTTGAATCCGAAGGACGAATTATCCATATAAAAAGACGATTGTTCAACAAAACAGTTGAATTTTCAACTAATAAGGTGAACTATCAACAACAACAAAAAAAAGAATTCCCAAAAAAATAGTTATATTTTCAACAAAATTATTGAATTTTCAAACAAAATAGTTGAATTTTAAATTAAAATAATGAATCTTCAATAAAAAAGAAGAATTTTCAACAAGGAAGTTCAACTTTCAAACAAGTAGTTGAATTTTCAATAAAAATATATTGGTGCTTTACGAAAAATATGATAGTTGATATGTTAACCAAGAAAAGATTTTTATGTTGAATAAAGTCAGATAAAGTAAAAGAAACGAATTTTTTAGAAGACAGTTGAATTTTCAATCCGAAAGAACGAATTATCTATCCAAAATGACTATTATTTACCAAAACAGTTAAATTTTCAAAAAAATAATTGAATTTTCAACGTAATGGTTAAATTTTTAACTAAAATGACAAATCTTCAACAAAAAACAAAAAAGAATTTCGAACCAAGAAAAGATTTTAATTTAAAATAAAAACAGTTGAACTCACGAAAAAAAGACGAATTTTTTAGAAGAATGTTGAATTCTCCACCCAAATTTATCAATTTTTTACCAAAAAGTTCAATTTCATCCAAATAGTTGAACTTTTGACGATATTAATAGAATTTTTAACCCAAAATGGTTTGGTTGTATTTCTACAAAAATAAAAGAATTTTCAACCGAGAAAAACGAATTTTCAACGAAACATTGAAAATTTTTAACCAAAAATTAAATTTTCTACAAAATAATTAACTTTAGTAACTGAAAAGATGATTTTTTAACTAGATAGTTGAAATTTCAACCTACAAAGATTAATTTTCAACCAAATTGGCGAATTTTCAAACAAAAAATATTAAACTCTAACCACAAAGAGCTGCATTTTCAATCAAATAGTTCAATCTTGAAGTCAAAAAGACAATTTTTTTTTAATAAGAGAGTTTATTTTTTCATCCATAACTTTTATACCAAAAAAGAAGAATTTTTAATCCAAAAAGACGATTTTTCAACCAAGTAGTTGAATTTTCGAACAAACTTTTTTGATTTTGACAAACTAGTTGAATTGTCAGCAGTGTAATTAAATTTGTAACAAAATTTTTAAATTTTTAACCACGTAGTTATATAAAAAAATTAATTATCAACCAATTATCAAATATAAATACACTAACAATCCAATAGTTGAAATTTCAATCCAAAAGGAGGAATTATCTATCTAAAAAGGAGATTGTTTAACAAAACAAAAATTTTTCAACAAAGGAATTGCATTTTTAACAAAATTGTTGAATTTTCAACTAAAATAATGAATCTTCAACAACAAAAAATGAATTTTCAACAAAGAAGTTAACATTGAAGCAAAACAGATTAATATTTACCGAAACAGTTGCATTTTACATAAAAAAAGATAACATTTTTACCAAAAAAGTTGAATATTTAAACCAAAAAGACAAATTCATTAGAAAACGATTGAATTTTGCACCCAAAAATATAAATTTTCTTTCAAAAAGATAATTCTTAACCAAATAGTTGAATTTTCAGCCAGATAGATGATTTTTCTACAGAATAATAAAATTATGAACCCAAAAAGACGGATTTTCAACAAAAAAGTTGAATTTTTTATCCAAAAAGAAGAATTTCCTATAAAACAATCGATTTTTTAACAAAAACGTTCATTTTCAAGTTATCAAGACGAATTTTCTGCAAAGCAGTTAACTTTAAAATCCGAAAAGATAAATTTTTAACCAAGAAAGATGATTTTTCAACAAAATAGTTGAATTTTCAACCAAATAGTAAAATTTTCAACGAACAAAAGAGTTAATTTCATACAAAACAGTTGAATTTACAATAAAATAGTTAAACTTTCAAGCATGAGACGAATTTTCAGCAATGATGATTTTTCAATCAAAAAAATATGAGTTTGTAATCCAAAAAAGATGAATTTGCAATCCAAAAAGGCGAGTTTTCAACCAAAGAGTTCAATTTTCGCAACCAACAGCGTGATTTTGACAAAATAGTTACATTTTTAACAAAATAGTCACACTTTCCACAAAATAATTAAATTTTTAACAAAATAGTTCAATTTTCAACTAAAATGATGAACCTTCAACAACAACAAATTTTAAGAAAGAAGCTCAACTTTCAATTAGTAGTTGAATTTTCAATAAAAAAGATTAATAATAACGAAAAACATAATAGTTAATAGGTTAACCAAGAAAAGATTTTAATTTTAAATAAAAACTGTTATATTCAGCCAAAAAATACGAATTTTTTAGAAGACAGTTGAAGTTTCAATCGAAAAGGACGAATTATCAATCCAAAAAGACTTTTGTTTCACAAAGCAATTACATTTTCAACAAAATAATCGAATTTTAAACACAATAATTAAATTTTCAACTAAAATTATGAATCTTAAAAAAAAAAGAATGTTTGACAGAGGAGTTCAACTTTCAAACAAGTAGTTCAATTTTCAATAAAAAAAATTAATTGTCGAAGAAAAATATTATAGTTAAATTGTCGACGAAAATAATAGAGTTTTTAACCGAAAGAGATTTTTAAAAAAATTAAAATTTTCAAGTCAAAAAGACGAATTTTCTACAAAACAGTTCAACAGTTCAACAAAAAAGTTTAATTTTACCCAAAGGTTGCATTTTCTACAAAAATAAAAGAATTTTCAACCCAGAAAGACGAATTTTAAACAAAACAATAAAAATGTTAAGCCAAAAAACGAACAGTTGCATTTTTAACAAAATAGTTGAATCTTGAAGCCAAAAGGCGAGTTTTTTATGAAACAGTTGTATTTTTTATTAATAACTTTTATGCCAAAGCAATATGAATTTTCAGTTCATCGTGAGTCTGAAGGTCGTATTATTCCTTTTCTTAAAAATTCTTCACATTCTGTAGGAAGAAATTATTTGTGGACTTCATGATGTTTATACGATCGTAGGTTAATTATTTTCCCTGTTTTTAATGTTACTGTATGATTGGTTAAATTTGTGCCAGGTAATGGATCCGTCTCTAATACAAAGATTTCGCTATATTTAACTATTACCTTTAGAATTTTTTCTTTAACATTATTTTCAATATGATCTAGTCGCGAGTTTTTTAATAGTTCACTGATTCTATAAGATTCTATTCTTTTTTATGATTATAAATCTCATCCCGGGATTTGATAGACATTATTCTCTCATAGTTAATTGTTTTTGGTATTTGTATCAGTTTCCTGTTATAATTAAAGATAAGTGAAATTATTTTGTTATTTTTCATTCGGTAAATACCATCAGACATCCCTTCTTGATTTTCGATCCATGTCTTGATTATTTTCTTCTGTTTTAATTTGACAAACTTGAATTTTGTGAGATGTCTTCTCCATCATTATGTAACGGTCATTTTTTATTTTCTAAAATGAAGTAGCTGGGAGTTGACAAATATTTACTGAATCCTTTGAAGAAGGGTAAACCAATTATACCTTCTTCTGGTAGAGGGAAGTTGTCATCGATTATGTGAAAGAGGTGAATCTTTCTTAGTAATGAAGGTATGTTGCTCTATTTGATTGATGTTTGTCATTTCCCATTATAAAGTTTTTGAAAAATCGGTGAGTCGATTGATTCAATGGTAGAGCTGATACTTTTATCAGATTGAGTGAAGATCCAGAATCTACTGATAATCTGTATTTTCTCTCATCTGTTCTTCTTCCTTGTATGGATTTCAATCGACCAGATATGACTGATATTCTGCAGTCTCTTGATAATTTGCTTCCTCCTCTATTTCTTATTGTGCCATTTCTATTTAGTCTGAATGAAGCTGCTACTCTTCTTGTTTTTCGAAAAGTTTATTTCCTTTATTGTCCTCACTTGAGTTTGAGGTGATCGTTTGGGATTTTGGGTAGTTTGAAAACGCTGGGCTTAACATAGCATTGATTTGCTATATGACCCAATTGTCCGCATTTATGGCACTTCATTTGTAATTAATTGGCCTAGGTATCGATGTGGTTATTGATGGACGAACAAATTGACATATAGGTTTATTTATGATTGGTTTCATTATTTTATTTGTTTTTCTCTTTAATCCATATTTCCGCCTCCAATGCTCATTTTTAATTTGTTGCGAATTGAAATCACTCAAGGTATTTTTAATGAATAAAAACACGAACAAGAACTTGTATGTTTAATACATATATTTCAGGTAATATAAATAAAGGTGTACACATACAAGTAAAATGTAAAATGGTCTGCATAAATTTGTAAATTTTCTGCGAAGTGAAATACAAGTGAAGTATTCGCTCAACAGCTGCAAGTACATCGAAAATTTCTTAAGATTAATTTTGTTGACAAAGTAGAAGGGCTGTACAATTTTATAACGGGATTTTCGTAGACTTTAAAGGTTATAGCTAAATTGCCCTTGCAAGGCTATTCTTGCATCTGTTAATGACTACAGAGACGAGAGATAGTAAATTAACAAAGGTGTTGTAACATTCGTCTACTGTTTTGCCGCTGAGATCGTTCGAAAGAATATATTTATTGACGCTAAATCTGATTTATTGATTTCTTCAACAGCAATTTCTATACTATAACTCTTGACTCACGCATTTTGAAAATTAAATCATCCCCAGGAAAGTTTATTTGTCTCTGTCTTTAATATGTCTGTCGCAATTCAAACAGCTTTTATAAACCTAGGTATGTTCAAAAAAGGGATTGTTTTATTTGCTTTTAATTAAGCCTGTTCAACAACTCACGTCCAATTACACAAACTGGAAACACAAAACTCGAGAACAGAAGATTAACAATGAAATATGAATTTAACAGCAAAGACGAATTTGAAAAAGATATAAAATTGACAGAAAATATATAAAACAAAAATAACTTCAGGTGTTGCGACTTAACAATGCAATTTTTCTTTCTTTTCCTATACTATGTTCGGACTGCAATGCATAGACCACTAGACTTGTTCACTATATACGCTCCTAAAGCGTTGGCTATAAACCTGTACACTCTCAAAACCTTGACGTTTGTTCTCCAGTTTCGTTCGACATAATTCTACAGAAATGGTTATACCAAGATTTGATTTTAAGGCTGTATACGAATCCTCATAATTGTTTATTCATATGTGTCTGATTGCTCATTTGCACTGCCTGTCATTTTTTCAGTTAGAATATAATCTAAAAGTAAGTTCGGATTGTTACATTGAAGTCGCTTCACTTTCGATGCTGTTACTGTCCAACCATTTACTTTCAAACCTTGGTTTCCTGGGATCTTTCTACTACATTGCCAAAAAATTTCAGATAGTTTCTTGTTTATTGAGGAACACAGAGGTCAGGGAGCACCATAAGCGTGTGTACCATCGCAAGCCTGATGGGTTACAATAGTTTGAATACAACATTGATAACATCCAAGAATGTTAAAAATTTGTTCATGAAAACAATCAATCCTTACAATGTTTCTAACACTTCTTAAAAACTAATCTTCTTTACTTACAACTCCTTTGTTCAATCGCAGGCTCTGGCAGGTTCGCGGATCAATACTCGCTGCGTTGAGGTTTCTGCTTGGCTGCTGCGTTGATTTCTGCTATTTCGATGTTTTCTGCCCCCTCGTCTTCTTACCTCCTTTGCTTCTGCTTCTGAGCCTTATGCCACTGATTGGGTTGCTCTAGGACTTTACCGTCTACATGACGTTCCCAATGCTGCGACTTTAGAAACTAAGGATTTTACGTTGTATAGTGGCTACTTCAGTTCACCGGCTAGTTTTAATCCTATTTTATTACTTTTCGGGTTTTTCGTTTCCAAATATTATATATATTTCTCTTGAGTTTTGTAGAAATCTCTTTGCCGTCTTTTATGAATTCCGTAGAATTACTCCTTTTCAGATTCCGTAGAGATCTGGCGTCTTTCTGGATTTCCGTGGAAATCTCCCAAGATTCGTCTCCAAGATACCTCAGTTTGATGTCGTTTGAGTCTATCCTGGCAGGATCGCCAAAATATGTTATGCTTGGAAGAATCAGAAATTCCAAACACTTCAAATCCTTCAAATGGTTATCGACTCCGCGCTCCCTTGTACGACGAGCTCGGGACCGAAAATTGTCCCTTATACGACGGCGCAAGGACCCGTCTAACCCCTTCCACTTACAATCCCACGTGGTCGTGCGCATGCGCCTTGAATGTTGTGTCACTGACTACACTACACTACAATATCATATTCACGCGCAAGCTTTCAGCAGAAGAGTGGGGATGATGGAAAACGACCTTCCCCTCGACTTGGACAAGCGAGCGACGAGAACTGGGGAGCCGACCCGAGCGGGCGCGTTATATAGTACAGTATCGATATGGTATCGATTATACTACGTAGCTTGTCAAGAAACACATGCGCAGAAGCGTAATAAATGCGAGTGTACATTGTATTGATTATTCTTAACGTGGCTTTACGAGTATTATATAGAGAGTAAAAAAATATATGTATTATTTAATTACTAAAAATACAATAATCAAATATTTTTATCAAGGCAATATTTTTTTAAGGTTTAAAGTTTTTTTAATTATTGCTTGAATGAAAAATAATAATTAAAAATATATATATTCATAGATAAAAATTGTTTGAAAATCTGCATAGTATTTTTAAAAAGTTATAAAAAAAGGATCTTGAAAATCGAATTTTTTATTTAAATCTGTTTTTTAATTTCGAGATAAATCAGTGCTGAAAAAAAAAATTCTTCAATGAACATATTTTATTTTTGTATTTTTTAATAAATAAATAATATTTATTAGAAACAATTTTTTTCATTGTTT
The DNA here is from genome assembly GCA_011634705.1 of Andricus grossulariae. NCBI lineage: Eukaryota > Metazoa > Arthropoda > Insecta > Hymenoptera > Cynipidae > Andricus > Andricus grossulariae. The sequence continues at coordinate 3,573 of JAABKJ010000525.1, read as the reverse complement.
AAATTCGAGAATTTTCTATTTCGAATATTTAATAATTCGGCAATTTTCTGTGAATTTGCAGTCTGTATTTATATGCTTTATTGTAAAATAAAATCGCTGATATTTATTTTTTCAAATATTTCAATAAATTGTTATTCCTCCTTGAGAGTGTGACCTCGTTTTTGAACAGCCCCTCAATTTTATGTTTATGACATTTTTTTATTAAATTTCAATGGTAGTACTCTGTAGATATTTTTTTCAAAATTAGGAGATATGCCCTTATCATTAAGGAGGGTTGATAATTTTTTGTTTAAATTTAGTGAAGAAATCTTCGACAATTTCTGGGAACAAAAATCAATTTTGCAATGAGAGTCATCTAAATTTTTTTCATTATTGACATCGTTTCCAGGCTCAGAATCACTTTCTCCACTTTCGGAAGTACTTTCCTCAATTTGGTCACTGTCACTTTCTCCTCTCTTGTTTGCTATAAATATTTAGCAAAATTGTTATTTGTTATTTAGAGAATAATAAATTTATTAGAAACAAGTGAAAAAATGTTCAAATTTTCAAAGATGATCAAATTTTAATGTTACGTACCGAAATTTTTACTCTTGATTAAAGTCATGTATTGACGTACGACAATATTAGTTGGCTCTTTTTCAAGTACTAGAATGTAATAAAAAATATTTAAAAATGTATAAAACAATTAATTTTTTTATTGAAAAATAAGTTTCATAATAAATATTAATATAGCTTACTTGACTTTCCTAGTGCTTCAGCATTAACATAATCCTTGGTCATCACTGCTATAATAAACTGAAAAGAATTTCCATTTATAATTAATTTATTCTCAAAATTCTCTGTTCTTTCCCTGATTTTGTACTCACTAATTTTTCATTTTTCATGACTATTAATGCTTAAAGACCAAAAATATAATCTTGTAAAATTTTTTAATATAGAATCTTTTATGAATTGAATACAGCAATTTTTAATTAAAATTAATAAATTTTTAATGTAGTATTCTCAGGGCTTATAAAGCATAATTTACATTAAAAAAGTGAAAAAAATCAAGTTAAATTCAAAAGAATTCAAATGAATTGAAAAAATTTTAAAAATGTAATTCAATTGAAAATTGCTTGGAATCTTAAAATATCATAAAATCTTTCAAATTCATTAAAATACATTAAAATATTTGAAAACCTGTTAATCAACCTGTAAAATCGCTTCATATCTTCCGAATCTAGGAAATTCTTTACAAACACATAAGAGTTTTTTTAAATCCTTTAAAATCATTTAAATGCTTGGAAATCACTTGAAATTTGTTTAAACTCTTCAAAATTATTTAGAATCTTATAAAATTCCCTTAAATATTTAAAATACTTTGAAATCCCTTTAAATTATTGAAATCAATAAATAATTTCTTATAGAATCTCTTAAAATACCTCAAAATTTTAAAAATCCTTTGAAATCTTTTAAAATCCCTTGAAATTTTATAAAGCTCTTGAAAATGTCTTGGGATCTTTTCAAATACCCTAAAATATTTTAAATCTATTTAAATCTCTTGAAATCCCAATTGAAATTTTGTAAAATTCTTGAAAATTATTTGGCATTTTTAAAAATACCCTAAAATCTTTTAAATTCTTTAAAATACCTTTAAATTATTGAAATCAATTGAAAATACCGTGGCATCTTTTAAAATATCCTGAAATATTTAGAATCCTTACAAATCTGTTTAAATCTTTTAAGATCCCTCTAAACTTTTTAAAGCTCCTGAAAATTCGTTGGCATTTTTGAAAATACCTTAAAATCGTTACATTTTTTAGAAATTCCGTCAAATCATTCAAATTAATTAAAAATTCCTCGAAATCTGATTAAATACCCTAAAATATTTCAAATCCTCTGAAATCTTTTGAAATATTTGAAAATCCCTTGAAATTTTGTAGGCTCTTGACAATTTCTTGGCATTTTTAAAAAATACCCTAAAATCTTTGAAATTCTCTGAAATCTTTTAAAATCATTGAAATTAATTGGAAATTCTTTGAAATATTTTAAAATATTACAAAATTCCATGAAATTACATGAAATCTGATATTTTCTGAAATACTAGAAAATTTATTTAAATACCTTGAAGGCTTTTGAAATCCTTTTGAAATCTCATGAAACATTTTAAAGCCCTTGAAAAGTTCTCAAAGATTTTAAAAAATATTCTTAAATCTTAAAAATTCTTTGAAATCCCTTGAAATCATTGAAACCTGTTTAAAAATTGAGTAATCTTTGAAAATACCCTAAAATATTTAAAATTCTCTGACATCCTTTGAAGTATGTTGAAATCCCTTGAAACTCTTCAGCGCGCTTGAAAAGTTCATATAATTTTTTTAATACCCCAAAATCTTTCAAATCCTTGGAATCCCTTCAAATTATCGAAAACTATTCGAAATTCTTTAAATCTTTAAAAATACCCTAAAATATTACCATCGTTCGAAATCCTTTTAAATCCCTTGAAACATTTTAAAGCCCTTGAAAATCCCTCAAGCATTTCAAAAAATATTCTAAAATCTTACAAATTCTTTATAATTATTTGAAATCATTGAAATCTGTTTAAAAATTGAGGAATCTTTGAAAATACCCCAAAATATTTAAAATTCTCTGAAATCTTTTGAAGTATTTTAAAATTCCTTGAAACTATTTAGAACGGATGAAAATTTCATGTAATTTTTAGAAATACCCTAAAATCTTTAAAATCCTTCGGAATCCCTTCAAATTATCGAAATATATTTAAAATTCTTAAAATATTTTAAAATACCCTAAAGAATTTCCATCCTTTAAATTCCTCTTGAAATCCCTTGAAACATTTTAAAATCCTTGAAAATTCCTCAGGCATTTTCAAAAATATTCTTAAATCTTAAAAATTCTTTGAAATCCCTTGTAATCATTGAAATATGTTTAAAAATTGAGGAATATTTGCAAATACCCCAAAATATTTTAAACTCTCTGAATTCTTTTGAAGTCTTTTAAAATCACTTGAAACTCTTTAGAGCGCTTGAAAATTTCATAGAATTTTTAAAAATACCCTAAAATCCTTCAAATCTTTTGGAATTCCTTCAAATTATCAAAATCAATTCAAAATTCAATAACTCTTTTAAAATACCCTAAAATATTTTCATACTTTGAAATCCTCTTGAACTCCCTTGAAACATTTGAAAATCCTCGAATATTCCTCAAGAATTTAAAAAAGTATTCTTAAATCTTAGAAATTCTTTGAAATCCCTTATAATCATTGAAATATGTTTAACAATTGAGGAATATTTGAAAATACCCTAAAATATTTAAAATTCTCTGAAACCTTTTGAAGTATTTTAAAATCCCTTAAAACTCTTCAGAACGCATGAAAATTTCATGTAATTTTTAGAAATACCCTAAAATTTTTAAAATCCTTTGGAATCCCTTCAAATCATTGAAATCTATTTAAAATTCTTAAAATATTTTAAAATACCCTAAAGAATTTCCATCCTTTAAAATCCTCTTGAAATCCCTTGAAACATTTGAAAATCCTTGAAAATTCCTCAGGCATTTTCAAAAATATTCCTAAATCTT
>JAABKJ010000524.1:0-48904 GCA_011634705.1 Andricus grossulariae | reverse complement strand
ATGACGATACTTCATATTGGATCTACCTATCTACTGATACTGTAACGTGCTTTTTATGCAAACAATCAGGACACATTGCAAAGAACTGCAAAACCGTCCCTTCAGTCCCACAAGAAAATTTTATCCATTCCAACAAAAATTCAGCTACAGAAATCTCAGGCCAGCTCAAAGATAACTCTTCAAACCTCGAAACATGCAAGTTTCCTCTACTCCCACCCCCAGGCCCCGAAGTCATGGAAGGCGTGGACTCCTTAAATGCAGGGCTGAAACGTCCCCACTCTACTAGCTCTTCATCTAAAAATTCGGAAATTTCACCAAACATGGAAAAAAATCTCGAAAATAAGAACCCCGCAAATATCGAAGAACCCTTCAAAAAAGTTAAGTCAAAAAAGAAAAAGAAAATAAATGATTCTTCTACAAACACGAATAGCAAAACCAATGATGAACTTCTAGGTCCAATAAAATCAATTATTGAAGATTCACCAGAAGAATACCCTCTTAACTACTTACAATTTAAGAGTTTCTTCGACAAGGCAAGAGGGGCCTCAAATCCAGCTTCTATTGCCAAAGAATATACTGACAATACCCGAGCCCTGATAACGATGATGAAAGAATTGTATCCGAGCTTAACAGAGCGAATAGCAAAAATTAGATGCACCAAAATTGTTAACAAACTTAAAAAATCCTTGGCAGGTGATGAAAACATCAGCTCTGATGAAGAGTCTCTGTCAATTTCGGAAGATAACGAAAACCATGACACTTAATTCCTATTAATGGCCTTGAAAATTATTCAGTGGAACCTAAATGGGTTCTACCCTCGACACGAATTTATAAAATTACTTATTAAAGATCAATTTCCATCTATAATGTGCTTCCAAGAAACAAATTTCAAGGATTTATTTTGCGCACCAATTAGAAACTTTAAGTCGGTTTTCAAAAATCGCTCAAATACAAATTTTGCCAGTGGGGGCGTAGCAATTTACATTAAAAATGATATACATTACGAAGAAGTGCAACTCAATAGTAACCTTGAAGCTATCGCCTTATCTATCCTTACCCCATCTAAAATATGCATTTGCAATGTATACATTCCAAATCGGTACGAAATAAGTCTTCTTGAGCTCAAACAACTTACTGACCAACTTCCCAAACCATTTATTCTGCTAGGAGATTTTAATAGCCATAATTCTCTCTGGGGTTCCAACCACACTGACGCCAGAGGCAGGATAATTGAACAGTTTTTGGATGAACTTGACGTTGTCCTTCTGAACAAAAATCAACCTACACGTTTTAATATCTCGAATGCTACGTTCAGTTCGATTGATCTATCAATATGCAGTGCAAGTATAGCCCAAAATATAAATTGGGAAGCCTCTGAGGACCTTTACAACAGTGATCACTTTCCATTAAAAATAGAAATCCAAAATCCTCATCCAACTCTGTATAATTATACGCCAAGATGGAAGTTTAAATCAGCTGATTGGGTGAAATTTCATACAAAGTTGGATGCCAAAATAGCCAGCTTAAAATCACCTTCAGAAGTCAATAAACACGAAATTGATGATATCGTTAATGCATTAGTTGATGCCATTACAGAGGCAGCGGATGAATCTATACCTAAAACATCTCTTCAATCATTTAAATACCAAGTACCCTGGTGGAATCCAGAAGTGGAGGAAGCACTTAAAAAAAAGAAGCACGCTTATAATGTATATAAAAAACACAAGACACTCGAAAACAAAGTTGAATTTAAGAAACTTCGAGCCAGTTCACGGAAGATAAATAAGCAAAGTAATAGAAGTTCTTGGATCGACTATACTTCTTCTCTAAAATACAACACTCCAAGTTCAGAGGTGTGGAAAAAGATCAACATAATTGAGGGAACGTCATCCACTGTTCGGATCACAACCTTAATCAAATCTGATGGCAATATCGCAACAGATTCCAAAGAAATTGCTGACGAGCTAGCGGATAATTATGCCTCGAATTCCAGTAATGCAAACTACGACCCAAATTTCCTTGCCTTCAAGATCGACAACGAAAGCCTTCTAGACCCAAGACTGGATGAAAACAAAAACTCTACTATTAATACCCCACTTCTTCTATCTGAACTCACATCCACACTCAATCAGTGCAAAAATACTAGCCCTGGACCTGACAAAATACCGAATATACTTCTCAAGAACCTTTCATCCAAAGCACTAGAATATCTTCTCGCTCTGTTCAACTGTATTTGGATCTACAAAGTCTTTCCCAATAAATGGAGAAAATCCTTAATTATTCCAATTCTCAAACCAGGAAAGGATAAACTCAAAGCTAGCAGTTATCGACCCATCGCGTTAACGTGTAATATGTGCGAATTAATGGAAAAATGATAAATAAAAGACTCAGATGGTTGTTGGAAAAAGAAAAATTCTTCAACGTAAATCAGAGTGCTTTCCGACAACATCGATCTACACTTGATTCCCTTGTGCAACTTGAAACTAATATACGTGACGCATTCATCCGTGACCAACATCTCTTAGCTGTTTCCTTAGATATTGAAAAATGCTATGAAATGGTCTGGAAACATCGCATCTTAAAACTCTTACTTGACAAGGGTGCAAATGGTTCAATGATACATTTTATAAAACATTTCCTTCTTAAAAGACTCACACAAGTCAGAAAAAAATGGCTACCTTTCGAAAGAAACTGAACTCAAAAATGTAGTTCCCCAAGGATCTGTTTTGAGTGTTACGCTATTTCTAATTACATCCAATGATGTAATGATCTGTATACCTCGACTTGTAAGAACAAGTCTTTTTGCCGACGATATGACAATCTTCTGTAGTGGCAGAGATCTACAAACAACACAGGAACTCATTCAAGACTCTTAATAAACTGCAAGATTGGACTGGTAGGACTGGCTTTATATTTTCAAAAACAAAAACCACCTGTATCTTGTCTGTGTATCTTGGGCTTATCTTTGACAACAAACTTACATGGCACCCCCACCTTAGATACCTGAAAGATGATTGTAAACGCAGACTCAACATCATAAAAACCCTTGCCAAAAGAAATTAGGGAGCAGACCAAAAAATACTAGCCCACAACTACAAGGCTGTTATCAGATCTAAACTGGATTATGGATCCTCAATCTATAACTCTGCCAAACCTAGTGATCTAGAAACGATCTCTCCCATATATAATACATGCCTGAAAATTGCTTTGGGAGAATTTTTTTCCAGTGCTACAAGTAGCATTCTCGCAGAAACTCAAGAACCAACACTAGCTACCAGAAGAAAGCAGCTTAGCCTGACTTACTCTATTGCAATAGCCTCCACACCAAATAATCCTGCATATGAGAACATTTTTTTTGAGGAAATACCACGACGAGTACAAGAACCATCCAAACTCATATGTGCCTTTATACGCCAGAATGAGCACCTATCTACAAGAATTAAACATCGAAATGCCAACTATTGCTGCCAGAAGATTTTACAATTTTCCCTACTGGAAATTTGCAGGTCCCACTGCAATCACTGATTTGAAGGAACTGCCCAGAAATGAAACTGATACGATTGAATACAGAGCTGCGTTCGCAAAAATACTAAGCAGACTCCCAATTCATATCCCTATTTATACTGATGGTTCAAAAGCAAACACTGGATGTGGATGCGCTATGGTTACACCTGCAAAACCAATTCCAGTATAAATTACCGGATTGCGTTAGTATATTCAGGTGCGAGTCTTACGCTATTTTGCAAGCTATGAAATATATCAAAATTTCAAATGATTCTTTCTTTGCTATTCTTATGGATTCACTGTCGGCAATCGAGGCCATCAACAACACCAACAAATTTGATCACATAGTGCAAGAAATTCAAGAAACATATTGGACCCCAAGAAATCGAGGAAAGGAAATCATCTTAATCTGGATACCGTCTCATCTGGGAATCGAAGGAAACGAGACAGAAGACGTTCTAGCCAAATCAACATGTCTACTCCCTGTGCCTAACGTGCCGGTTCCTGTACATCACAAAGACTTCAAGAAATATATATGTCAAGCTGTCAAAACCTTCTGGAATGATAAGTGGAAATCCTCCAACAACACCAAGTTGCACCTGGTTAGAGACGATTTTTTCCAAAAAAATCAAATCATCTTAGAAAACCGCAGAGACCAAGTTACGCTAACTAGGATGAGAATTGGGCACTCTAACTTAACCCATTCCCACTTAATCAACAAAACTGGGCCAGAACAATGTGATCTCTGTGAAGTTCCTGTCTCCATACGTCATATATTGGTTGACTGCAACAAATACAACGATAAACGGATTCATCACAAAATCGGGACTGACTTCAAGAAAATGCTCTCCGACCCAAATACATTCCATAATGTACTCAACTATCTTCAAGCCATTGATATCCGGCATCTCATCTAGAGGAAATTTCGAACAGTGTTTATGTATCATTCTTTTTTTGTGTAAATTTTTACATGCATTAAGCGTGCTTAATATTTATATTTAGTGATCAGTATCGGATACTATCTATCTGGAAACTTCACATAACGTTTTTTGTTCTACAACTACATATTGTATAAAACCTATTATAGTCGCTAATGACCACGGCAGTTGATGCGACTTTAAGCCTTCATTTAATAAAAAAAACTTCTGTCCGTGAATTGTTGTTAAAAAATTTCTATTTTTAAGAGGCAAAATATTTTAGACATTTCATTTCTTAACAGAAAATCATCCAAGCCAATAAGTGTCATAATTTTCCCTCAAATTGGTGCAAAATCTATACCTACTATTATTGACAGTGCTTATTTTTTATAAATATCCTGTCTTCATTGTTTATAACATTTTTTATAAATAAAAACCCTCAATGACCAGAATTGATTTGAAATTTTGTTGAAATAATATGTGACACAAGACAAATCTTTTTACTTTCATGACATTTTATCGTACGACAAGCCATTATTTATTCACAGCCTTTTTCGCAATATAGTTTTTATAAATCCACGCTCCCTTGAATAATTTCAATTTTATGTGAAAAACTAGAAAAATGTAGAATAGTTCTTATTTTTCTTAACTTTGTGCACGCAATGGAAAGGAAATATTTTGAAAATCGAAACAGACTAGGTCACGTTACAATTTTTTAATATGGTCTTCTTATTATTTTAATAGAGTCACAAACGTTGCACCATCGCATTTTTTGATTAAACTTTTCCATTTTCATGTTTTCCATATTTATAACTTTTTTAAATTATTATATACATTCCTAAATAAGTTTATATATTTTTACCGAGCAATTACTTGTTTTTCACTACTGAATTAGGAATTATCTTGACTAATCGAATTAGTAACTTTTTACTAATCATTAGTGACCTTATTTTTTTACTAATCACATTTGTAAAATTTCACTAGTAGGGGAAAGTGGGGTATGGTGTCAGTGCGGGGCACGGTGACTCTTGCGAATAATGCTCGTGTTTTTTTTTTATTTTCATATCAGTTTTTTCACATAAAATAGCTTTCTTGATTAATAAAGAAGCTATTTAACTTTAAAAAACTAATATGAAAATGAAGAAGCATGAGTATAAGTTACCAGAGTTACTGTGCCCCGTACTGACACCATACCCCACTTTCCCCTAATTAGTTAAATTTTCACAATTTTTATTCAAAGAGGCAGTACAGTTCTTTTCACGTGAGAAAAAAGCTATACAATAAAAATAAACTTTTTTAGACACTCAAGTTCATCATAATTCAAGGCAAATTATTTATACAAAATTTGCTATATTATTGCACTTTTCTATGGAAAATTATAAAAATGTACAACAGAAACAAATGTTGAAAATCGAAAACAAAACACTGCTGAAAAGTAGCACTTGAAGACCCTGAATTTGTATAATTAATTTGGATCTCATTGATTCCTTGTCATTTTAACATTATAAAAAATTCTTTTTTTTCCTCAACTTTGTTCAAACATTCGAGTCAAAAATGTCACACCGTAGCGTAATTTTATTAAACTTTTCCATTTTTCACGTTTTTCATTTTTATAACCTTCTTTAATTATTATATATAGTCCGAAGTAAATTTATTTATAAAGCAAGTAGTTGCTTTCCACTACTTAATTAGCAAATATCTCAACTAATCGATTTAGTAATTTTCTACTAATCTTTAGTGTCACACTTTTTGCTAATCGGATCAGTAAAATGTCTCTGCAGATTATTTAAATATTATAAATTTTTATTTAGAGATACCTCAATGTATCTTTGACATAGGGAAAAAGCTAGACAATTTCAATAACCTTCTTTAGGCACTCAATTTCATACATATTCAGGCTGAGGCTTATTCAAGGCAAATAAGTTTTATAAAGTTGGCTAAATAATTCAAATCGAAAACAGAACTCTCATGAAAAGTAGCAAATGATGATCTTGAATGTGCATAATTAATTAATATATTGATCCATAATGATAACATATTGATCCATCATGATGTTAAGATTGTAAAAAATTCTTATTTTTCTTAACTTCGTTCAAAAAAACGGAAGGCAATATGTTTAAAATGGAAACAGACTAGATCACGTTAACAATTCCTCAATATGGCCTTCTTATTGTTTCAATAGAGTAGAAATATGTTACATGATCGCGTCGTTTTATTAAACCATTCTATTTTTCACGTTTTATATGTTTATAATTGTTTAAACTTATTATATGCAGTTCTAAATAATTTTCTTTTCACCAAGAAATTAGTTTTCCACTATTGAATTAAGAAATATCTCGACTTTTTTCCGATTATCTACGTTTTTTTTTCAAGTATGTTTTCTATTTTTTAAATTATCACTGAGATTTTGGAAATATTTTTTTCCTATTTTGTATTGTTTCAACATCATTCAAGATTTTTGTCAGCCAAAAATATCGTTTACTTTTGATCTGACAGCTATTTTAAATCGACGAGGTCATTGAGACCCCATGTGTCCTTTATGGAACTATTTGGAGCTATGTCCTTCAAGGGTTAAGCACTTAAGTTGATACTCATTCTCCTCGTGATTGATTAAAAAAATACTTTTTTTTTTTAATTTTTCATTAATCTCTGGCACAAAATCCAAAAGTCCAGTCGAATCCCGCTTAGGTGATTGCAACGAGCTTTATTTGTTTTCAAGCTCTGTTACCTAATTATAAATATATTATGAAATGTTTATAAACAAAAACAAATTTGACATGAAACATAAAAAAATTATTCTATCTTAACATTTTTTTGCATGATGACGTGATGTCTACCTAAAGCATATTTAAGTAATATAATCATATATGGGTCACTCCAGCCATTTAGCTGGCGATTATTTTCCGAATAGTAGGTACCCAAAAACAAAGTATTAGATTTTTCGTATCAAAACTTTACGTGAATTTTTTTTTTTAATCAGATTTTTTCGTCAATTTGACTTTTCCTTGCAAACCTGCATAAAAAGGCCATTCATTGCCGACTGATTGATCTGCATGATTTTTTATCAACAAATGAAAAGTCTAGACGACTTCCTCTTAAAAATCGCAATTTTTAACAACAATTCACGGAGAGAAGTTTTCTTTCGATGGGAAGATTTCTGTTTACTTTCAAGAGATCCGAACTCGATGTAGGTAATGAACATGTTTTATATTTTTCTGAGCAATAGATTCTGTGGTATAACTATCCAAATATGTTAGTTCTATTAAAAAATAATTTGTTTGTAACACAAAATACATACATTTTTAACCAAAAAGTTGCATTTTCAACCAAAAATATTTTTTTTACCAAAAAAGACGAATTTTCTACAAAATACATAAATTTCTAACGAAATGGTTAAATTTTCAACCATGAAGATTAATTTTCTTGCAAAAACGAATTTTCAACAAATGACATAAATTTTTTACCAAAATGTTGAATTTTTAGCCAAGAAGATTATTTTTCTGCCAAAAAAGACGAATTTTCAACAAACTACAAAAATTTAAACCAAATCTTTGAATTTCTAAATTAAACCATTGATTTTAAAACCAATAATAGAATAGTTAAATTTCTACTTGAAAAAATTAATTTTAAATTTTTAAAAATTTCTACAAAACAATTGAATTTGCTACCACATAGTAGAATTTTCTGCCTAATTGCTGAATTTTCAAGATGAAAAGATGAATTTTCTATACAAAACAGTAGATTATTCAATACGAAAATATGAAATTTCAACAAATAAGTTCATTTGAATAAGATGAATGCGCGCATGAATGCATGCATGTTTTCAAACATCTCGAAAGAGTTGTTTAATTTTAATTGATTAAAATTAATTTATTTTTCAATTGATAATGTGTTTAATTTATTTTTTCTTTTGAAACATTTGAAATAGTTTATCAGTAACTGGAATTTTCAAAAATTTCAAATATTAAAATAAGTTGAAAACCTTTTCATTTTAAGAATTGCAAAGAAAATTCTCACATAATTTTCACTTATTACAATCTAATTAGTAGCGAAAAAAGTTCCTTTTTAGATATCTACTTAAAATTTTTTTGAATCTTTTCGGCCTCTGAAAATTATTATCAAAATTTGTTGAGCTGAAAATTTCTTTTAAAAATCTACGAAAATTGAAAAGACTTAACCGCTAATATGCTCAAATATTTAATTTTCAAGATATCAACTATTCGGTTATTAAATCGGTTAATTTAAATATTGAAAATGTGGTATTAAATTTAAATCAAGTTGATGAAAAACACATTTTTCATAATGAAGCGAATGTAAAAAACTTATCAGCAATTGCAAAAATTAGACCTTTTATATTTTTATGGGAATATGATATTCTCTTAAACGGAAAACATTAAATTTTGTATTTCAAAGTGCTGAAGACCTTCATTTCATTGGTTATTATTATTAAATTATGAATATATCATTTAGATAAAATAAACGAAATTTCAACTAAAAAAGATTAATTTTTTAATATAAAAGAATTAATTTAACAGTTGAATTCATGCGAAGAAAGACCAATTTCTAACATAATAGCTGAATCTTTAACCAAAAAAAATTAAGTTTTCCAAGTTGCATTTTTAACAAAAAAAAAGATGGAGTTATTTAAAAAAGGAACGAATTTTTGCATAAGGCAGTTCGATTTTTTAATACGAAAATATGAATTTGTAACAAAATATATGAATTTTGTACAAAAAAAAGACGAATTTTTAACAAAATAGTGACATTTTCAACCAAAGAAGTGAATTTTTAACTAAAATGATGAATCTTTAATGAAAAACAATGCATTTTCACAAAGTAGTTGAATCCTCAACGAAAATAGATTAATTTTTAATAAGTTGCATTTTTAACCGAAAAATACGAATCTTTAACAAAATAGTGGAATTCTCAATCAAAACAGACAAAATGATTTTGAATACATAATACAATTTTAGAATAAATATTTCTTTTCGGGTTTATTTGTTCATTTGTTTTTAAGGTTATAGAAATATAATTTTTGTAAGATTCTTGAGAAAATTCAAAAACATTTTTGAAGCTTTCAGATATGTCAAAAAAGTATAATTTTTTTTTTTATTTTACAGGATTTTGGAACATTTTAAGAAAAGTTGGATTCAGTTTAAAAGATACGTAGGACTTTTAAAAGTTTTGAAAATAAATTTATTTTAAACTGACTCCTTAAAAATGTTTTGAAACCTTTTTAAATTTTTCTTTAAAAATTTATTTTGTAAAATAGAATGTCATTAAAAATTTTCTTAGGAATCTCAAGAAAAGTTTTTTATTTTCTTGAAGCCTTTCAAAACCTTGAAGCCTGCAAATCTTTCAGATTCTGTTTTGACAATTTTGTAAATCTTTTGAAATGTTTCCAAGTTTTTCTAAATATTCTCTTTAAATAAATTTCTCAAAATAAAAAATGAGTCTAAATAATCCCACGAATTTAAAAAAACTATTTTTTATTATCGAGAAACTTTTAAAAATAATCAAGAAGCTTGACAATTTTTATTTTCAAATATTCAAAAATTTACATTTTTTCCACTTTTGACAATTTTAAAAAAGTTTTAAAATAATTTTTAATCTTTGTAAAACTTTCTAACTACCTCTTGAACTTGCTCGATTTTTTTTATAAAACTTTGTAATCTTGTTAATTGAAAAATGATTGCTTTAAAATCGTCCACATTTTTTTCGAAATTTTAGGAAACAATTTAAGATGTCTTGAAACATTTGTTAATTTTCTCTTAAAATTCATTTTTTTCAATAAAAAATCAGTATAAATTTTGCTAGGAATTGTAAGCAAATTTTTATCATCGTGAAAACTTTCAAAATATTTAAGAATCTTCAAATTTGTTATTTCCAAATATTCTAAAAGTTCCATTTCTTTTAACTTTTTTTAAATGTTTTTAAGCTTTAAATTAATTTTGAATCCTTTTAAAACATCTCAATGTCTCCTAAACTTGATGGAATTTATGATAAAAGTTTGTAATCTTGCTAATTGAACATTTTTGCTTTAAAATCGTCCATATTCTTATTCGAAAGATTAGGAAATAATTTAAAATGTTCTGAAATCTTTGTCAATTTTCTCTAAAATTCATTTTCCAAAATAAAAAATCAGTTTAAATTTTCCTACGAATTGTAAGATTTGTTTTTCAGTCTCTTGAAACATTTTAAAATTCTTAAAAAGCTTCTTTTTTTAGAAATTTCCAAAAATCTACACATTGCATTGTTTATATCAAAGTGGTGAATACCTTTGTGCTATTGATTATTATTATTATTCAATATATTATTCAAATAACCTTACATTTCTCATAAACCTGAATTTTGCAGAATTTCTATTTTAAACGGGGAAATGGAACGACAGCTTCATCCAATCATGAACGCGGATGTCCCGACAACAATAGTTTCGAGATAGCAATAGCTTCAAGAAATAATCGCAAAAGGCACCATGCGCTTTTTAATAATTGGATTACGGATCATACAGATTAAATTTTACACATAAATCCGTAAAAGCTCACCATGTACATTTTCAGGCACTCTTTCCTTATCTTTCGTTTTTTTTTCTCTACAGACGAAAATTTATGTAGGTTTCTCTCCAGGGGCCTCTAAATACCATTTAAATTACAGACCGTCTCGCCTTTTTTTGGCATTTCATATCCCACTAGCATTCGCTAAGATTTGCCCTCTACTGTTTCTGAAGGGAAAAAGTACTTATAAGTCTAGATTACTCTCTAATGAGATAAATTCGATATTTTTCCGCTCCTGAGTTAATTACCTTGCCGAATAAAAGGATAAGAAGTAAATGAAAATAAATTACATCATATATAAAACCTTCTAACTAATCTGGGTTAAATATTGTTGAAAGAAAAATCCTTACTCAATTTTGTAAAACATGTCTTCCTCAATTTCTGAAAATAATCGAGAAATTTTCCTTTCTTGATTCCAAAATGTATGTTTATGATAGCGGCAATGTAATTATCCGATGATATCGCATGGATTATATTATGTGCTGGTCAGTATCATGCCAGCTTGATTTGATCAGTTAACTGACTCCATGTTCCACACAATCAGGACCTCCATACAATTATACTCATTTCAGCATACTTGTTCCCTGATAAGTGGTTGGTAATCAAATCAGAAATGTTCTGATTTCTGAAAATATCTCTTGGAAATTAAAACACGTAGGTATATACATATTTAATTAATTTCAATTACGTTGCTTAATTAAACTGCACCTGATTTCAAATAAAATTCGCGATCAATTTTCTTTGATGTATTCTGGTTTTTCCAAAATTTTAATTTAGTAGAAGCTACAAAATTTCTAAAATTTACGTCTGATGAAAATTGGCCAAATTTCTTAAGTCTTTTGCCCTATTTATTTGGAAAAAAGACTGAATTTCTCAATACTGAAGTTTATTTACATGCCAAATAAAAATACGGTAGTACAATATATTCCCGAAGAGAACGGAAAAGTATTGCATTTTCAAGTATTTTTGGAAACTCGATTTTCTGCTCACATTTTTCAGTAATGTGGAGCACACGTTTCAGATCAATCATCCAATTAGGGTACATGTATTCAATTTTTATACATATGATTTGTCGCATACAATAAGTACTTTAGCGGGACTTTACAAAGGATCCTGATGGGATCCCAGTGGGACTTCAATTTTTTAAATCAAGTTAGAATTAAATAATTTATCATTTATAATTCTTGTTTAACAATCAAGATTTGTGGCAATTGCACTATTTGTACTATAATTTGATGTGAGTATTCACATGTTACAAATATTTACATTTTTTCAATTCTGATTTAATTTTAGAACAGAACTTTTGAAAGTTAATAATTTCCCCTTATAACGTATATCAGTGATTTATGCATTTAGAATCACTAATTAAATAAGCTAATTAAATCACTAAAGATAGGATCATTTAAAATAAATGAGTTAATCAGTAATAGAATCCAAAGTGTGTGGAACAATTAAGGTTCCTTGCCAATCATTTCTAATGGAATATGTACTTTCAAAATTAAAAAGTTGCAGTTTTAAGTTTTCAATATTTGAAAATTAGGAATTAAAAATGTGCAATGGAATCGTTTGTACTATAATTTGCTGTAAGCTATCGGTTATAAAAATACTTACATTCTGAAAATTTGTATTTAATTTTAGAACAGCACCTTTAAAAGTTACTAATATCCTTTAACACATGCATCAATTATTTATGCTGTGAAAATCACTTCTTAAATCAGTTTATTTTAGGTTATTTGATATAGTTAAATATACGGATTGAATCGATCATTTAAAGTTAATGATTTAGACAGTGGACGTTAATGATTTAATCATTAAAAGTTAATAATATAGATCGTTTAAAATAAGTGTTTTAATCACAGGAAGTTACTGATAAGATCACTTTGAATGACTGAATTGGTCAATGAGAAAAATTGACTAGAGTTAATTGTTAATTGAATAATTTCCAAAAGAAAAATGGTCCCAAAAACCCCCATTAATGATCAATTTAGTTATGCGAGTTTTTTGCACTAATTATGATTTTGTTGCAGTTTTTTAATACAAATTGTTTCTCATATATATAAATGAATACCTTCTACTTTTAATTTGATATCTTCATAAATTGCTTGAACAATTTTTTATTGTCTTCAGCATTAATTATATTTAATAAACGTAATTGTTCGAACAAATTATTATTGTTCATAACTATCTTCCACTATAGTAATGCTAGATATTTGCGGTTTTTCTGAAAATTTTCACTTTTTGTCAACTTTTTACTTGAAGCGAGGTAATAATAAATGCAATTTAACAAGCATAATTGTTTAAATAAATTTTTATTGTTTGCAACTACCTTCTCTCATATTAATATAGTACTAGATAGTTGCGGTTTTTTCTGTTTTTTTTTTACTTTTTGTCCACTTTTTACTTAGTGAGATAATAACCAATAAAAGTTAACAAGCCTAATTGTCTGTAAAAATTATGATTGTTTATAACTATCGTCTCCTATTGTGAGTTAGAGTATGGCTAGAAAGTTGCAGATTTTTCTGAAATTTTCAGCTTTTCGTTGACATAATTAGTTAGGAACACATAATAACTATTAATATTAATATCTATTTGAACAAATAGGCTCTCATTAACTGCTTCAAGGAAAATCTACATTTAATATGATCCATATAGAAAATTTGAAGAATATTTCAAATATGCATATCTTTTATTTCGGAAAAATATATTCTCAATTAGAAAGAGATTGATTAAAAAATGATTATCTCTATTGTTTATTTATACTTATAAACAATGATAATTTGTTTATACCAATATTTTTGTTAAAATGCAATTATTTTTATCTAGCTTCAAGTGAAAAGTGGACAAAATGTTGATTATTTCAGAAAAATCGCAATTTTCTAGCATTACTCAAAGAGAATATTATTAACAAATTGTTTAAATTATGTTTATTAACTTGAACTAATTATCGCCTCACTCTAATTAAAAAGTGGAAAATTTTAGAGAAAACTGCAACTTACTAATATTATGTCAAGAGAATATTATTATGAATTTTGATGAATTCTTTAAACAATTATTTCGCTTATATTTAATTAATTATTACCTCACTACATAAAAGGTTGACAAAAAGTGGAAAATTTCAGAAAAGGCCGTCGCTATCTAACATTACCGTAGAAGATAGTTGTAAGCAATAATAATAATATGTTCAACAAATTATTTTTGTTAAATTGCATTAATTTTTACCTCGCTCCAAGCGAAAAGTGGTGAAAAAGTTGAATATTTTATAGAAAAGCGCAACTTTCTGACATTATTCAAACAGAATATAATAAAAAAATTGTTTAAAATTATGTTTGTTAAGATGAACTAATTATTATCTCACTCTAATTGAAAAGTGGACAAAAAGTGGAAAATTTTAGAAAAAACTCAAACTTTCTAGCCTTATTCTAAGAGAATATGATTATGAATGATAATCAATGGTTTAAACAATTATTGATGTTAAATTCAATTGTTTATGGCCTTGCTCTAACCGAAAAGTTGAAAATAAGTTAGAAATAAGTTGAAAAATTCAGAAAAACATTGACATTCTGACTCCATTCTAAGAGAAAATTACTAAAAACAGTATTAAATTGTTTAAACAATGTATATAGATATCTAATTATCAGTATAAAGTAGTATTCTATGTATCAGAAACCATTTTGTATTTAAAAAACCGCAAAAAATAATAATTAGAGCCAAAAACTTTTTTGGGATTTTTCTAGTACCCTAGAAAACATACTTATGGGGGTGATATTCAAAAAGTAATTATTAATTTGTATTCTATGGCTAATTTTAAAGAAGAATGTTGAGTTTCAACTCGATTCACCTATTCTGAATAAAATTTACAAAAATATCTTTTTTTCTAATGGGAATTACGTGGTAAACTTCATGGGGCTTGCAGAACCTCTAAATATATACATATTTTTTTAACGCATTTATTTTTTTGTTCATTCAAACTAATTTGGAGGCGATATACATAAAAATGCGAGAGAGAAAAAATTGAATGCATTTTGGACCTCCCTAGTGAATAAACTTATCATTCTTAACAAGAAACCGCATTGGTGCGCCATCTAACAATCATTTTCAAAGTCCGCAAAGCCTTCCTTTCACTCCTTCGTTCATTCAGGAATCTTTCAATTCACCAATGGTAATCACATCAATCTTAATGTCATGTGACGAGTGGGTCACGTGATCAGCTTCCTACCTTACCGACACTTTTTTTTATTTGTAAACTTATTTTCACACGAATGAACACATTGAGTTGAAAATTTAGGGTAATAAATCAGAGGCACTAAGAAACGCGGCTCTGGTCCTAAAATTTTATAATTATGAAAAAAGAAACAACAAAATTATTTACAAAAATAACTTTTTTCATAATTATAAAAATTTAGGACTAGAGCCTCTTTTCTTAGTACTTCTTATTTATTATCCCAAATTTTCAACTCGATGTGGCTATTTGTGTGAAAATAAGTTTACAAATAAAAAAAATGTCGGTAAGGTAGGAAGCCGGCCACGTGACCCACTCGTTACATGGCCTCTATATTAAAGTTACATTTTTTTCATTTATAAATATAATCAACAAATTTACAAATAATAACATGAAAATAGTGCTAAAATATGTATTATTTTTTATGCTTTTTTTAGAATTTAAATCTTTCACAATTTACTTTCTTGAATCGATATTCCTGAAAGCAAAGATATATCTTTGCCGAAAACCAATCCTCTGAAAATCTTTACCAGTGTGTTTAACAAAAAAATTGCTAACGGAAGTAAAAACGTTTTTAGTCGCCCACACATGCGCATGCGTCTTTGGTGCCTATAAGAAAATCAATTCGGCCAGTCTCATAATTGCACACAGAAATTTTTTTTTTAATATTTAAATGAAATTGTTTGTATGGAATGAAGAAAAAATGTTGAAGAGAAAATAAGGTAAATGGTGTCCTTTAAGCAATTAAGCCATTTTAGGTTTTAAAAGACATTGCCCAGATGGCGCTATTGAGAAAGCCAGTTCTTGGGGTTCATGACTTCATGGGTTCATGATCATGGTTCATATGGTCATTGATGGTCATCAAGCATTGGTCTTGAACAGGCTTGAAGTGGCTTGTCTTCAAGGTTTTATCCGTGTTCTGTAGGCAAATTAGAACGCTTGTTTTCTTCATATTCGGCTGCAAGTTAACAGAAATGGTGGATCTAAGTGGTCCGGAAGGTCCAATTGAACATGGCTTTAGCAACAGCGTATTTATTATTCCCGCCCTCATCGTCCTCGGCCTTTCGGGTAAGTTATTTATTCTGAAGCGCGCTTTTACATACATCCAAAAATCCATCCTCCTCTAATTCTGTATGGAGCACCATATGTTCGCGATAAACCGGAAAATTAAGCATCTCAGTTTAGGTATTTTATTTCCATTTTTGGTTATAGTACCATTATAATAGACGTGTAAAAGTAATTACGGACAATAATTGGACGTAATTTGACGGACAATTTGGAGGTCATTTGAAGAATTCGGTTGTAAAAAAGTACCCCTCTTATTAACAATTTTTTAATGGCAAAACTGAAACCAAAATATGGATAATTAATAAATTGTAGAATTTAATAATAATATTTATTTGCATAAGCTGCACGTTTTCCGTAATTTTTATCCAAAGTATATTAATTTCCTGTTCAATATAAAAAATTCAGCTGTATTAACTTCTATTGAGCATTTGTGTTTTGTCCTTTTGTAATGCAAAATAGAAAGAAGGAATGATAATAAAAAAATATTTAATAGATCAAAATTGAATCATGAAGTGTATAAAATAAGTCTTAATATATTTTTCCCACTTTTTTCTCCTCAGTGCACATGAATTGCGCTTGTTATGCATATATAATACCGTTATGAACTCGTTTGCTTTTAAGAGTGGTGGTGCTTCAATTTACAGTTACACATCCAATTCCAAACAGAGGTATTTCCTACGTTATGTAATGTAGAGACCGAGAAATATTTTGCAAATAACTCTTTTATACATTTTTTTATTAATTAAAAAAGAAAAATTCTTGCAGAAGTTTTTTGGAGAAAATGGTTTGAAACATTTTGCAAAGCCTTCTTTGTAGCCCAATAGTAAAATATCAGTCGAGGAAGACCAAAAAAACTGTTTATTTGTATCAAAAAATTTTTATTTCGGTAAAAAAATACCAAATAAAATCCAAACTGTGCGTCAATAACAGATTTTTTTTCAACGTTTCGGTTTTCCCTGGAATTATAATCACTTTGTACTCACTCCTATACATTTTTTACAAAAGCATTCGTACTTTCTGGAAAAACACCAAAATGATCAAACATTTTTTTAATAGATTAAAAATTGATTTGTAGTATTAGAAAAAACTTGATATAATCAACATCAAAATTATAATATGTTTAATAAATTCTGTTTTAAAACATTTATTTTAATTTTTTCATTCAAACTGGCAGTTTTTTGAGCTGGAAAAAGAAAAGGGGAAGTTCTGCCACACTCTACCCCTTTTCCAGCTCTAAAAATAACCAATAATTGCTATTTTCCCAATTTTCGGAATATTTCGGATCAGTTTAAAAGATGCTTAAAATTTCTCCTCTTGGCATATCAATTTCAACATTTCGGTTAAAAATGCAATTGTATGCTTGGAAATTAATTATTTTAGTTGAAAATTCATCTTTTTGGGAGAAAATTAATGTTTTTAGTTTAAAATTCATGTTTTGATTAAAAATTCATCTTTTTGGAGTAAAATTCAATTACTTGTTTAATAATAATTTTTGTTGTTGAAAATGCATATCTTCGGATTGAACGTTCAACTGTTTGGTTAAAAATTCAACTATTGTGTTGAACATTCGTATTTTTGGATGAATTCAACTCTTTTTAATTTAAAATTAAAATCTTTTTCAGTTGAAATATCGTCGATAACATTCTTTGTTAAAAATTTATTTATTTCGATGAAAAGTCATCAATTTAGTTTAAAATTCATCTCTTTGGTTGAAAAGGTAACTATTTCATAAAGCCTTCTTTGCAGTCCAAAAGTAAAATATCATTCAGGTAGGCCAAAGAAACATTTGAATTTTTGTCAAAATGTACGGAATAAATCAAAACATTTTTTTTCATAAAACCATTTCTACTTTTCTCAAAGGAACACCAAAATGATCAAACATTTTTTTTAATAGATTTTTTCAAATATTATTTCAGATTTCATTGATGTTAAATATTAATATTAATTTGAAATATTAGAAAAGGAGAAATAATAATTTGATATAATTAAAATTATAAATGTTTATAACATTTTTCTAATTAAAAATGGCAATTTTTTAGCTAGAAAGGGAGGGGGAAGTTCTGTCACACCCTACCCCTTTTCCAGCTTGAAAAATTACCAATAATTGCTATTTGTCAAAATTTGATAACTATTTATTCGAATTGGCCTTGGAAATGTCATTTGCGAATTAACAGAACGAGAATAGAATTAGTTATGCGCGTGATTTTTACAGATTTTTAATGTTTTGGATTTTGTTTGTGTTTTTTGGAAGAAAATATATAACTTTTTGTTTCTCCCCCAAATCACATTTTCCAAATGGTCCAGTTTTAAACCATTTACTCCAAAATTGGGAAAAGTCATCAATTAAAGTATATAATTTTTTATGGATGACCCCTGTATGTTATTTTTTGTCATATAAATGTCAAAATAATGATACATTTAATAATGTGTATATTAGAACTAGATTAAGTTTATAAATTATTATATTATATTTTTTTAAAGGCAATTGAATGTACCGAAGTTACAATAAGAATTATAATTATTATTACTGTGAAAATTTAATTGTTTTCAGCTTTTTGTATAGACGGCAGGGATCAAAGGTTTACCCCTATTCCCCAGCGTTTCTCCAGTTTTTTCAAATTTCCCTTTTCCCCCTATTCTCTTTAAATATACGATATTTGAAAATACAATATTTGAAAAATCCTATATATTAGAATTATGCGTAAAATTTTCTGAAATTAGTAAATGTACGTAAAAACCTGGTAAAAAGAACCTATTGTTCGTTTAACATCTACAAAATTATTCTGGCCAAAACTAGAATATGCTACCGTATGTAGGGTAAGTTCAATTTTTTAACTTAAAGAATTATCATGTGAAATTATAACATACTTCTGTATATGATATTGAATCACTGATAAATAACTTATTATTAAATATAGTACAAAATAAAAACACAATATATCGTAACACAGATGAGGAGTAAGCGAAGAAAATGTGGTAAATCCATTTTTTGAAAAAATGTAGATAATGATTGTTTCTGTATGTTTGGAATGTATTCTTAGAAAAAATTTAATTTTTGCTTACGGCTTCGTTACGTAAATCGGTAAAACTTGTTAAACATGTAAACACTTTTTAAAACTCATAAATACTCTTAAATATTTCCATCATAATATATACTTTTACAACATTTTGTTTTTTAAATTGAAAATACAGTAATCATGAATAAAGATTGAAATTGTGTTAAATTAATTTTTTTCTGAAATTTCATTAAATTACGAATAAAAACTATTTAGAAACGTTTTTCTTTATTGTTATTAATACCTGAGTTATGATCCAAAGAAAAAAAAGTAGCCAAATTGTTAATTCAAATATCTTTAAAAATGTAAGTAATTTCAAACTACAAGTATCACGATTTAATTGTTAATGATGGAATTTTTAAAAGAGAAAATATTCTTGATTATGAAAACCATTTTAAACATATAAAAATTGTTCAACCAATGGATTTCAAACTGCCTCAGTATATCCAATTTTTAACAATAAACCAGGAACTAACCGGGAATACAAATTCGAACCGGGAATCACATTGGTAGATTTGAACAATGTGAATTTTGAAAGGTTTCACGAGAATACAACATTTTTCTTAAGATTTCTGAGAAAATTTTTAATGACTTTTTATTTTGAAAAATTAATTTTAAAAGAATATTGCAAAGCAATTCAAAAGATTTCCAAAATTATCAAAAAATAATTCGGAATACGTATCGTATATATTTTATTCAAATATCGTAAATATCTAATTATGCACATTTTTTTACTTTTAGGAAAACTACCATAATTTTAAAAGATATTTAAAATTTTTTTATTTTCAATTTAATTTAATTTAAATTATGAAATTAATTTAATATTAAAATTTAATTTAATTTAAAATTTTAATTTTAAATTTACAGATATTTTAAAAGATATAGATGGTTGAGAAATTTATGCGATTTTTTTTTATTGTGGAAATGGAATCTTTTTAGAAGATATTTGGAAGGTTGTCCTAGAAAAATTATAAGTGATTTTCTATTTTAAGAAAATTACAACAAAACAAATTTATTTTAAATGATATTTTCAAATTTTAGGAATAATCTTAGTCAGCTTAAAAGCTGTTTGAAAATTCCTCTCTTGGTATAGAAATTTTCGGTTAAAATCCTTTTTAGATGAAATATCTACTATTACGTTTTTCGTTTAGAATTTATGTCCTTTGGTGGAAAATTTAACTACTTGGATAAATTTGAAGTACTTTGTGTAAGATTTTTTTTTATGAAGATTCATAATTTTAGTTGCAAATTCTTCTCTTTGGTTGAAAATGTAACTATTTCATTGAAAATACGTCTTTTTTGTAGAAAATTTATCTATGTGGTTGCAAATTCAACTATTTGGGTTAAAATTAAACTTTTTGTTGAAAATTCATATTTTCGGATTAAAAAATTGAAAATATTTTGTAGACAAATCGTCTCTTTTGGTAAAAATTTCTTCTTTTTTGGTTAAAAATAAAGCTGGTTGAAAAATAATCTTTTTTACATGAAGATTCAAGTATTTTGTTCAAAAATTCGTATTCTTCAAAAATGATTTAAAATTTGAAAGGATTTCAGAAAATTTTATACAAGATGTTGCAATAGTTTAAAATTAAATTTGTTTTTGATTTTAAAGTCTGTTCATTCCTAAACGCATAAAGTTACGAATTGCTCAGCGGCTTATATTTAAAATGTCTACTAGTTAATATGGGTTTAGACCAAATTTATTTGGAAAATTTTTAATTTGATGAAATTTCAATCTGTGGGGTATCCGATTTGAAAATATTTGAAGATAAATTTCTGTTTTTCTTTCAGAAATGAGATTTTTATCAAAAATCTTTCAATTTGGAAAATTGCTTATTTTTCCGAATTACGCGATGAAAATTTAGCTATTCAATTTTTTGTTGAAAATGGGTAATTTTTCGCGAAAATGGAGGAATAAATTCTTTTGAATAAAACTAATGTAGATACCATATTAAATTCAATATGAAAAGCTACAAATTTTTAACATTTTCAATTGAAATATATTGGTATTTCAACCAAAAATGATTTCCTATCAAAAGAGATGAATTTTCAACCCAAAAATACGAATTTTCAAGAAAAAAGTTATGTTTTCAAGCCAAAAAAGATGACTGACAAAAGAGTTGAATTTTCAAAAAAGCACTTAAATTTTCAACATACAAAAATGAATTTTGAACTATCTGGTTTAAAATTTATTTTTGTAGGTTGAAAGATTTGAAAAGAAAATTTAATCTTTTCCCTGTTGCGTGAAAAAATTGCCCTGATTCCATTTTTTGAGCTCCTTTTACACTGTGATCCCTGATATGTATGGCCATGTAGTACAAAAATATATATACTAATGAGCACGACACGTAATTACCAGATAGTGTAGACTGAGTATCATGCGTTGGAAGCAGCCACGTTGGCCCACTCTTATACGTTAGTTGGTTCGAATCATTCAGTCCTTACAATCCAATCGTCTCTTGCCGCCGCAGAGATAACTTCCCGCCAAAGAAAAGTGATATTCCAACTAATTTAATCATATAGTGAGAATTTCTACGAAAGTGAACTGAAAGTCGAAGGTAGTGTGTTTGAGCAATCTTTCCTTGTACGTATATTATTTATAATACTGCAAAATTAAAATTGTTGGCTTACAGCTCTGTAGAGGTAACAATAAATAGTTATTTTTAAGTGTGCTATTAAGATATCATATCAATATTGATGTAGTAGCTTGAATGAGATGTCGATCTGGAGTATGTTAAACGTGGAAGTACAAAATTAACATCTTTTTTCGAATTTTCCTAAAGTGCTCAAGTGATATCTGTGGATTTTTAATGACGATTCGAATTTTTAATTACTATTATTTATTTTAAAAAACAGAGAAAAAATCGAATAGCTTTATAGGTACCGTATGTTTAAGTCGTGTCAGCATACGTACCTACAAATATTGATGTACATAAATTTAACAGACTGTTGTAAAATCAGTCAAATTTTGTCGGGTAATAGTTTTAGAGATGAATTCAATTTTTAATATTAATACAATGCTTATCCTTTAAAAGCGGCTTTTTTTGTATTCCTAAAATA
This sequence comes from Andricus grossulariae, assembly GCA_011634705.1. Lineage (NCBI taxonomy): Eukaryota > Metazoa > Arthropoda > Insecta > Hymenoptera > Cynipidae > Andricus > Andricus grossulariae. The sequence goes on along the minus strand of JAABKJ010000524.1, from coordinate 26,526 downwards.
TCCAAAATGACCTCTAATTTTGGGGGAGAATTAAAAAAATGTATTGAAATTAATTTAAATTATTTTCTCCCTCTTTTTTTATTGGTATATATTATTGGTATATATTTGTCTCTAATGAGCCGAAAACATCGATATTTGGAAGCAAATTTTTCTCTGATATGTAATTTATCACATAAGAAGGTTCAATTAGAAATTATGTTTATTATAATCTTTTTTGTAAGTGAAAAACTTAATTAAAGTTAAAAATAGATATTTAATTTTTTATGAATAAAATTCTAATTTTATTTGAATGAGCACTTTGAATGGACTATTTCACTCCAGCATGCATATTATGAATTTTCTAATGATTTAATTTTTTTTCAAGTTCAAAATTGGGCTTGGGGCTAAATGTTTGTTTACAAAATTCTGTCAAATATTTAAGTGACATAGTTCACTAAAAAAAAATACATTTTACGCATTTCAAAGAATAATCATTCATGAGGGATTGAATTAGAGAATTCCATATGGAATACCTAGGTTAGGAATCTAGGAGTTGTTTAAGTAAAATAAGCATGTTATTCGCAAAAATAGGCTTGGGGGCTACTAAATATAAAAATATTTTTGTTAATTCTGTCTAATGTCTCAGTGACCCTATTTTTATTAAACGCTGCTAAAAATCTTGATGACGTGTTTTTCTAAAAAGAATGCTGTGTACCGTATGTTACAGTAAATAAATTCAATACATGCGCTCATTTAAACAAAATACAAAATTTATTTTCAAAAACGGATTTGGGGGACTCCTACATGTATATTTTTTTAATTCTGCAAAAATTCAGGGTTATTTCAGGCTTCATAGCACAACATTTTTTCAAAATAGCGTTATGGGTTATGGGATATGCAACTTTTATGAGTATATAATTTTTATTATTTACAGTTTTAAATTTTGTATGCAAACTAAAATTTGTTTTGTTTTATTTCTGCATAAAGTTGTGACATTTTTTCCAAATTTTTGGGTGTAAGAAAACAAATTTGAAGGGGTATTTAAAATCCATAAAGCATTAATATAATGCTAAATTTCAGTATTTGGGTGTCAAATTCAGGCCCAACATATTTTTAAATATGAAACTAATAGTAAATATGTATCTATTAATTAACAGTGATTTACCATACCATAAGTTACAATTTAACTAATTATTTTTGTAACATTAACAATTTTTTTTAAATTTCAATAACATCGTTCAAATATGGAAAACAGTAAGGAATTAAATTGAAAAAATTAAATTTTGTTAATAAACTATGCATATCTTGGGACTACTGAAAAATTCCGGAAAATAGAATTCACGGCGCTGTACAATTCCTGTATTGGAAAATCCCGAATACCTACTAAAATTCTCGAATAATAAAATTCCCGACCAGTTTATAATATTACCGAATTTGAAAATTCCCAAATAATAACATTCCCGACATAGAATTGCCGAATTAGAAAATATCCGAATTAGAAAATTCCTGAATTAAAACAATTTAAAAAATGGTTTTAATAAATATTATTTATTTATTAAAAGTAGAATATCCAAATATTTTTATCAAGAAAAAAAATTGTAATGTTCAATGTTTTTAAAACTATTTTTCAAATTTAAAATAACGATAATTGAAAAAAATGTATTTCTGGATGACAAATTTTGATTGAAAATGTGCATGGTATTTTTTTTTTAATTACAAACAACATTTTCAAAAATCGAATCGCTAATTTACAAAATAAATAAAAAGGAACTTTGAGATAAATCAGTGTTGAATTAGATCCTGCAAAGTTTATTTGAAAACTGTTATTAGTTTCACAGAAAATTTTTTTTCCGAGTGAGGCGCACGTGTTTTTACATGTATTTTTTATTCAATTTTCATAGATTTATTGTTATTTTAAATTATAATAACAATTTTTAAAAACTTTAAACATTAAAAAAGATTTATTTTATAAAAATATTTAATTATTTAAATTCGGGGATTTTCTAGTTCGGATATTTTATAATTCAGCAATTTTATTTCGGGAATTTTATTATTGGGGAATTTTCAAATTTGGTAATATTATAAACTGTTTGGGAATTTTATTTTTGGTGAATTTCATTTTTCGGGATTTTTCAGTCGTCCTCAAATCTTGTCGGGATTTGAATTAATTGATATGCATTGTAGCATTGGTAATTGTCCCTTGCCATTTTCAAGATTTAAGTGATTTCACTGATTTAAAAACAATTTTAATTCGAAAAATTGGTAATGTACTCAATTATTTCAATCATGGCTTATCGCAAATAAAATTATTGTTAATTAAGTGAAATGTAGGACTAAATTTGAACCTTATTACCACAAAATTTATTGTCTGTGGATGTTAAACACCCCATCAAACATTTTTTTTCTCACACTAAAACAGAGAATAAAATTTCACATATTTTTGATGAAATAAAGAAATAAAAGAACTATGTAAAAGAAATAAAAAATATTAACTCATAAAAGTTGCATATCGGCCATAAAAACATCTTTAGTGACCTCTAAATATGTTTTTACAATTTTTAAAAATGCAGAATAACAAAAGGGAAAATATTAAGAAAAAGGGGGAAAAGGGTACATTTTTTTTAGAAAAGGGGAATAGAGGAATGGCTGTGAAGCCTGTTATTTTGATAAAAAAAGAAAAAATTTGTAGGGGTGCCATTTTAGAACAAAAATAAAGTCTTTAGAACACGAAAAGGTTTTGGCATATTTGAAAATCAGAAAGATCATATCAATTTTTCATTTCGTTAAACCAGTTTTTGAAATTGGAACAAAAAATTAGAATACAGGTTCAATTTTTGTAAGAAAGTAAAAAAATATGAAAATAAAATGATTTATACAATTACTGATAAGATATTAGAGATATAAAAGATTAAAATCATTATTGATTTTTCAATTTTTTTTTTTCTACTAAAAGAAGTGAAAAAATTCTCTAAACAGGATGTGGCCTCCACTTTTATTTGGCCTCTCAGACTTCGTTTCTGCCCAAGAAGCTGATAGTGATATTGATGCTGGCGACATCGTCAATTCAGATGGACAGAAAATGCCCTCAACCGAAGAACTTCTTCAAATGGTAGATTCCATGGGATTAGCTGAAGATGAAAAACAAAATTTGATAGACAGAATACTGAAAGGTCTTCCTCTTCCCGGGGCTGAGGCTGGAGTTCAACCTGAAAAAGTTTTTGCAGCTGCCGACTATTTCACTTACCAAACCATTTTATTCTTGTCCATGGTATCACTTATTACTCTGATCTTTGGTAATTAAATATTAATTACACCTAATAATTTACTAAATTAATGTTATTAGCAATTTTAACTCAAAACTAAACGCAAGTACGAAGTATATTAAAAAAAAACACGAATTTTTCATTTAGTTACCTCACCCTGCAATTTTGCGTTATTTGGTGAAAAAAATATTTCCTATTTTTTTTAGATTAAAAAGTTTTTCAGTGGTAACTCTGTGCCCTGAAACATTTAAAATTCAATAAATTGTTCAATTTTCTGAAGAATCGTAAATGATAGATAGAGGTGATGTAAAATAATTGTATAAAAAGAACGATGGCTGACAATTTTTTTTTTTATTAATTGCACCATCAATTTCTCTTAATTCAAAAATGTTTAAATTGAAGACTAATCTATTAAAGTCTGTTCTACCCGAAAAACCTGGAATTCTCAGGAAATTTTTATATACTTGGAATAACCTGGTAGTGTTAGGGAATTTTGTTTAAAGTGAGGGAATTTTATCGAAAGCCTGCCTATTTTTTTTTAAATTGCAATATAAAACTGATTGACAATGAATCTTCATTTGTAAAAGTAGCTTTATAACTATTTTGTTGAAAATTCGTTTTTTTTTTTTTTTTTTGGTTGTTTGAAATTAATTTTTTAACCGAAAATTTAGGTATTCAATTTTTGGTTGAAAATTGATCGTTTTTAGTTGAAAATTCATGTATTTTGTTGAAAATTCGTTCTCTTTGGGGGAAAAATATCTTCCTGGTTGAAAATTCATTTTTTTTGCTTGAAAGTTTGATAATTTGTTTTCAATTTTTTCTCTCTTTTGACTGAAAAATCTTTTTTAGTTGAAAATTCACCTCATGTTACAAACTTATCTTTTTTTGGTTAAATTCAACTGTTTTTGATTAAAAACTAACTTTTTTTTTGGTTGAAATATCAACTCCTCCATATTTTTTATTCAGAATTCTTTTTTTTTATGAAACTTTACTTTTTGAAACTTTTTTATTGAAGATTCGTTTTTTCGTTGGCTGAAAATTACTTTTTTTGCTGAAAATGTAACTATTTCCGTTCAAACTTTAACTATTTTGTTGAAAATTCGTTTTCAACACAATGTTAAAAATTCATCAGTTTGGTTGAAAATTAATGTTTTACCTGAAATTTTAACTTTTCCATTTTTGGTTGAAAATTGATATCTTTTAGTTGAAAATTCATTTTTTTTAATAATCTTTTTTGTAGAAAATTAATCTTTTGGTTTGAAAATGATTCTTCTTGTTTGAAAATTCATCTTTTTGTTTGAAAATTCAAGTATTCCAGTTAAATATTCATTATTTTAGTAGAAAATTTATTTTTTTTGTTGAAAATAAATTTACTCGGTTAAATGTGTAACTCTTATTAAAAATTTATGTTTTTGATTTTAAATTCATCTATTCCAGTTAAAGATTCATCCTTTTAGTGGAAAAGTAATCTTTTTTGTTTAAAATTCAACTATTCTAATTGAAGATTCATTATTTTATTTGAAAATTCATCATTTTGGTTGAAAATTAATTTTTTAACTGAAAATTGAACTATTCCATTTTTTGTTGAAAATCGATCTTTTTTAGTTCAAAATTCATCCATTTCATAATTTCATGTCAATTTTGTTTATCTACTGATCTAGAATCAATATTTGTTGAATATTGATTTTCATTTCTAAGTTGTGAAAGAATCTCTAGCTCAGCTGGGATACGAACCCAGTTCTTTCAGATTACTGGTCTGATACAATTTTTTCACAACTTGGAAATAAAAATCAATACAAAAAAATTATTGATTTTAGACCAGCAAAGAAACAAAATTAACATCAAATTATTTAATACATTTATCTAGTGGACAACCGTGACATAAAAAATCATCTATTTCGTTGAAAATTCATTTTTTTTAAGTCGTCTATTTTGTACAAAATTAATGTTTTTGATTGAAAATAAATCCTCTTGTTTGAAAATTCAAGTATTCCAGTTAAATATTCATCATTTTAGTAAAAAAAATCGTTTCTTTGATTGAAAATAAATCTACCCGGTTAAAAGTTGAACTCTTTTGTTAAAAATGCATGTTTTTTATTTTTAATTCATCTACTCCAGTTGAAGATTCATGATTTTAGTTGAAAATGCATCACTGGTTGAAAATTTTTTATTTTTTTAAAATAAATTTTCAAATAGAAATTGAACTATTCCATTTTTTGTTGAAAACTGATCTGCTTAGTTCAAAATTCATATTTTTGATTGAAAATTGATCTTTTTAGTTGAAAATTCAACTATTTGGTTGAGAATTGATGTATTTTGTTGAAAAATCCTTTTTCTTGGTAGAAAATTAATCTTTTTAGTTGAAAATTCTACTATTTAATTAAAAAATCATCTATCTTGTTGAAAATACAATATTTTTACTTAAATAGTTAAGAATTTGAAGTGGTTTAAATTGAATTAAATATAATACCAACGTTAATTTTATCTAAATATACGCTGCATTTTAAAAGAAGATAAAATATAAATTTGTTTAATATGTTATACAAATTTATGGAGTTTAGAGGAAAATTTAAGAAATGATTAATTATTGTTGAGTATTATTTAATTATTTAATTAATCAATAGTTCCGTACTATGAAAAATTATACCTGGAAAAAACTTGAGATACCTGGAAAAAAATCTGGAATAGTCAGGGCCTTTTTTTCCAGGATTCGAGAAGACACCCTGATAGTATTTTCCATATTTGTATATAATTTTTTTTATAATGTCCCCTTGAAAGTTTCATTTCACTTTCATGAAGTTCAGAAAAGATACTAAAAAATTGAGTTACAGTATTTTAAAGCTTAAAGTATTTGGGGGTGCACTTATTTACAAAATGAAATGTTTAGCCTTCGAATTTTTCATACAATTATTTTACATCACCTCGACCTACATACATTTTTTTAAATCTCAAAATATTAGGAAACTTTTTTCACTAAATAACACGAAGTGACGGGGTGAGATGTTGAAAAATCAAAAATTCATTTTTTCGACCACCCTAGCTACACCAATATCTTCATATCACTTAAATTAGGAATTTTATCATAAAGAAAATATTACTCAACATTCCTTTTAATTCAAATCTGGGACACTGAAATCTATTCTACAATCAACACTTTTATCTTATCATTCTTAAAAATATCGTTGGTGGCAGTCGATCCGGAAACTTTCGACTGTGTCTTGCGTGCATTTCAATTATTTCCTGTATTGTGAAAATACAATGGCAGAGACGATTTTGGAAAAATTGAAAAATAGCAAAGTGCTTTCTGGAGAAGTGCAGGAAAAACTTTCCAGTCTTATTAATCGATATAGTGAACTGAAAGATGAGGAAAGAAGTGAATTTGAAGAAAACGCAAAAGATATTTTCAAGAAATCGTTAAATAATTTGTTGACTAACTCAACTAGACCAAATAAGTGGTTGGCGTGGCTCTCTGACAGTCTTATTTTCTTATTTGCCATATTGATAATTATTTTTGTCTTCGGTACATTCACCCTTACGATATTGCCCTTTATTATTTCCTGTAATTGAAAAATACAATTGTTTCCTTATTTTTAGTTTTCTTTGGATACAAACTCTACACCAGTTTGTCGGAGCGAGAGAGGAAGCGAGAAGAAAAAAGGAAACTAAAGCAGCTGAAGAAGAAGAAATAGCCGAAATCTGCAAATGAAACAATCAAAAACAATATGTGTTCCGAAAAGCTGAGATGCCAAGATCTCCTACAACTGTTATCAACTCAAAGAAAAGCATCACGTCATGTTTTGTTACGTTATTAAAGATTATAATTCATGTACAATAATTAAACATTCCTTATTTAATGTATTGACTATATTTTGTTAAATAAATCGTATATTTCTGAAAAAAAGTTTTTTAACCCTAATATATGGTTTATTATAAATAATGTTTCTTCCAGTCCTTGTAAAAATCTAAATGTGTACAAATCATATGTAAAATACAATAACTGTTTTTTCATTTGTGAAAGTAACTTTATTAAGCGCTAAGTAATTTCTTAATTGTACAAGTTTCCACGGGTTTAATTAATTTTGTAAATCTTTGACAAATTATATTAAAAGATATTCTTAAATATCTCATCATCGTCGAATAATGAAGTAAATTGATAATACTAAAAACATAATTAATCATTTCTCGAATTTTTTCTAAAGTCCATGAATTTGAATAATAAATAAAACAAAATTTTATTTATATATTATACTTAAAATCAAAAATATTATATTCAAAATATACTTTATTTATACTTAAAATTAAGTGCACATTTAACATATTAATATTTTGAATGAGATATTTTTCAGGGGAAATAAGGAGATTCATCTCGAAAAGAAGAAACTATATTCTTTTAAGTAAAATTAAGGTGGATACTATATTCAATTGGATTTGAAACTCTTTAAATTCCTAACTTTGCAAGTAAAAGTATTGCATTTTCAACAAGATCGATTAATTTTTAACCAAATATTTGAATTTTCAACCACAAAGATGAATTTTCAACCACAAAAAACATTACTTTTAAAGAACAGAGTTTAACTTTCAACCGAGCAGTCAAATTTTCAACCAAAAAGATTAATTTTCTACCAAAAAGTTGAATTTTTAACAAAATACATGTATTTTCAGATAAAAAATATAAATTCTCGACCAAATAATTAAATTTTCAACAAAAAATCGAATAGTTAAATTTTTAGTTAAGAAAATTAATGTTCAAACAACAAAAAGACATGTAATATTTTAATTTAAATGAAAAAATTAACAAATTTGAAAACGTTTTTTACTTAAATATTGTTTTGAAATATTGCTGAGATATTCCAGATAAATATTGCTCGGTCAGACATTTTCATGTTTCTCGAACTTTGCAGCAATATTAATTTGGAATGTTTCCAATGTTATAATGAAATACCTACTCCTGCAATAATTCTGCAAAATGGTGTGTTATTTGAGAAGAGATGAACGTTCAACTAATATGCTGGAATATTCAACTAGATTAGGTGCGTTTTCAATTTTAAAAAATTAATTATTAACAACAACAAAATGTAATGAAAATAGTTAAATTTTCAGTTAAAAAAAATAATAATTTTCAACCAATGAGATCAAAAATGAAATTTTAAGAAGAGTTGACTTTTCAATCAAAAAAGATGAATTCTCAACGAAAAGTGTAATAGTTGATTCTTCAACCAACAAAGATTTTAATTTCAAATCAAGAACAGTTGAATTCGATCAAAAAATACAAATTTTCAACAAAATAGTTGAATCCTCAACCAAGCAGTTGTGATTTCTAATCCAAAAATATGAATTTCAATCAAAAAAGTTAATTTTCAAACAAATAGTTGAATTTCTACCAAAACAGTTACATTTTCAACCCAAAAAGACGAATTTTTAACAAAACAGTTGAACTTTCAACCGGATTATTTTCTAAAAAAAAATTTTGGATTTTGAACAAGTTATTTAAATTTTCAACCAAAAAAAAAAAAAAAAACTCAAGCAAAAAAAGATGGATTTTCAATCGGAGATGAATTTTCAACTAGTGTGATGAATCTTAACTGAAATTTTTAATTTATTATTTTTTAACAAACAAAAAAATATGGATATGCAAATAGATGAATTTTCCACCCAAAAAGACCAAATTTTCTGCAAAACATTTGAATGTTCAACCCGAAAATATTAATTTTCAACAAAAAGTTTATTTTAACATAAAACCGATCAATTTTCAACCCAAAAATAGTTAAATTTTCAGCTGAAAAAATTGATACAAAAGTCAAGGATTTTCAACATAATAGTTAAGCTTTCAATCAAAGAGGCATCTCTGATCTTCAACTATTAAAATCGAATTTTTTACAGTTTCACACAAGTAGTTGAATTTTGAATTTTCTACCAAAAAAAGATGAATTTACAATACATTTTTTTATCGAATTTTTGAATTTTCTACTAGGATTTTTTTTCCATACGAATTTTCAAGAGAAGCTGAATGTTCAACTAAGAAAAAGATTTTTCAATCAAGAGAAAAAAATTGCAACCAAACTGTTGAATTTTCAAGCAAAAATATTAATTTTCTACGAAAAAGGACAAACTTTCAACAAAATACAGGAATTTCCAACCAAATAGTTGAATTTCGAACTGAAAAGATCTACTTTCGACCAAAAACAGAATAGTTAAATTTGATTTTAAAAGAATTAATTTAAAAATACAATAAAACGAATTTCCAACCAAATAGTTAAATCCAGTAATACAAAGCGACTTACTTTTATAAATGAAAAAACATTTTTATTTAATTTTATATTACAATTTTACAGCATTTTAAGCGCGCTCTAGCAAAAATTCCGTCCTAAAAAATCCCTGACATTCGCAGGTATACAAAAATTCCTTAACAATTCCACTTTTTCCAGGTGGTACCGTAAAAAATTTGGATTTGCCAGGGAGATTTTTTTCAGGATACCCTTTTCAAGTGTGGGACTGATAAAAACGACCGAAAGACGTGGCATGAATTTTTTATTGTCTCATACACGAGTGAAAACGGATGTAAAATTTTTTCAAAAAGTTTCACGCTACGAAGACAGCGCTTGTGTCTATCGAAAGATGATTGCTAATAAAAAAAATAATGTATTTTCGTAAAGATCTACATGATTTATACCTAATTGTTCTTATACTATGACATATTTCGATTACGTTTAACGAAACTTAAATCGTGTACAATTACTGTGATACTGTTATATTATCACTAGACGATAACAATTACTCGAATTGATCAAGTTTTTTGTTTAAAAGTTCAAATGGATTAAAAGTATATGAAATGTATGATTCATTCTCCATCGTCCTTTAAATTACGTAATACTTGGTCTGACTGATCATTCCTAGTTTTCGCCGAAATTCGAAACTTTGTAATTGTATAACTTCTCGCGTCACTTTTTACAAAGTCGATTTTTCTCTTTACATTAAAAAAAAATCTTCTAACTTCTACTCCTTGGACCTTGGCTTTATTATAATATGAACGTCGAGAGATGATTTTCGGTTAAAATAAAACATTAAAATTCTTCGATAAAATAAATACGCTTGGTATCCTGAAGCTAAGATAAAATAAGAATACACAGATCATTTTATCGTAGATTCTTTCGCAAGGCGATTCATTAAAACAAACTTTTCCTTTTTAATGGCTAAGCATGAGCATCTTTCTCCTTATAAAAAAACACAAATAAAACGACTCGCCCACTCATTCTCCATGTAGCAAAAAGAATTTTTTCCACTATTCAATTGACCAACATGGATCAGCGACTTTCGAGAACAATTGTTTATCTTTGACAAAAATCTATGCGCAAAGAAAACTGATCTTCAGTAAAAACTCTTAACTCATAATACATAATTCCTCTTATAAATAAGAAACATTAAAGTGCTTAGAAAACATATAGAAAAAAATTATTAGTTCAATATGATTAAATGAAAACAATACTAATGAACAATAATTTCACTAGTTGTACAAAGATGTGAAACTATTCTGAGAAATGAACAATGAATTAAAATCGCAACTCGATGATGAATTAAAATAATTTTGATACTAAAAATAAAGCTGCGCATGTTTTTTTTTAAATTAACAAAAAATCGCTAATAGCTAACAGCTTTTAGTTGTAAACATTTTAGGTGGATTCTTCATCCAAAAAATTTCATAAAAGCACAAAGTCAAGCTTGAATTGATCTTCTCATTCGGTAGGTTCTATAATCGTTGGGTTTCCAAGTCTCTTGAAAATCAGGACACTTTTGGTGATACTTCGTCTCGAGATCGTTTTAGCTTTCACGGTAATGGCTGCAGTGGTTTCAGCACCATTAACGCGAGGAAGGCTTCAGAACTAATTTGTAACGATCGCTATTCGAATCTGTTGACAAAAAATCAAATTAGCAACATAACTTAAAAATCCTTGAAAACAGAGAGAATTAGGTCAAATTTGTACACAAAAAAACATTTAATTCTATTTAATTTCAACACACTCTACTGGTTACGAATTTCTACAAAGATTTATGAATACATAACACATTTGTATAAAATTTTACGAAAATATATGTCTGGAAAACTAGATGTAGTTTAAATTTTTATATAGAAAATTACGAATTTCTACGAAAAACATAGTATATTTACAATTTGCAAAAGTTAGTTGATTTTTTTAAACATCTTTTTTTTCACAAATTTCTACAAAGTGTAATGAATATGTAATTCGGTATTTCTACGAAAAATTCGGAAAATGTAGAACCCCAAATCGATCATTTTCTGTAATTTTATTTGAAAAAGAAACCCTCGTAAAACGCTTTAGTTTTTCGGAAACAATTTTTCCAGAGTATTTAGATTTCGTAAATTAAAAAACTTTTCTCGAAAACGATAGAGATTTCGGGGTTTAAAAATTTTTAATTTATTATGTGAATTAAATAGAATTAGGGCATATTATGAAAATTACACCGTACTCCTTCCAACGAAAGTTTCTCTTAAATTGTACGCAATTCTACGGAAAAGTACGAAAATCTAAGATTTTCTATTATCGCTTTCTTTTAAACAATTAACACTAATATTATTTTTATAACATTAAAAAAAATCTGGAATTATAATCATATTATTTTTATTAATAAAAAAATGCGTTCGTGTCAATTCGAGAATTATAAATTCGCCGCGAAGTACAAAGATACTTATTAAGACTTTGAAGTAGCTGCGAATAAAAAAAACTCAAGTAATTTTCTCACAATTCTATGACCATATATTTCGTAACGAATTTTTCGGCGATTTTTGTCCCCCCCCCCCCCCTGTAATGCTACCATAAAACAGAAAATGACCCCCCCTGAAACCGTTATTACACAACTTTTAATCATCTTATTTTTTACTATAAATGCGTTTTCTATGTGTGCAAAACAAATATTGCTAATTTTTGATGTATACAGTTTTCTATAACAAATAATATTCTATAATCACATTTTAGACAAAAAAACATTTTGATTGAGTCAGAATTTTTTAAATATCAACAAAAATGTTACATTTTTTGGATTTGTGTTTCACATATCTTTTCTCGTTCCATTTACAGAAACTTTACAGCTTTTAATGATGCCGATATTGCATTTTTGGCCATTTTGAAGTGGCCTAGCAACTAAGTTCAACCATTTTTGAACATCAAAATATAGTGATGTGTTTATTCCATTCAAACTTAACTAATTGTATAAACAAATTGTAAATAAATATTCCATTAACCAAATACAAAAAAACGTAATGTTTGGTGGTATTTCAACAAATCCTAACTTCATCAAAAATTCTTTCTGCTAAAATATGATTTTATATTATTTGTTATAGAAAACTGTAAATATAACAAATTCGCAATAATTTTTGAACCCGTAAAATTTGTTTTAATTCTTCCAACTTTAAAAACCTTTAACCCTGTGGTGAACAAAAGTGACATCTAATCTTTTTTTTTAATTTAAAGTTAATGTAGTCGCGAAAAATAGAGTTATTACAACTTTTTTTTTACAAACCCTTACAAATATAATTAATTCTAAGTAAATGCAAATTCTTTAGAAATCAAACATTCTTAAATCGTCAATTATACTTTTCGAAATTGAACAATTTCAATTTTAATTGCACAATTTAAACTTATGACAGGGTAAAGTGGAAAAGTTAGCATTTACAATGAAAATTTAGAACTCTACAATTGTAAACATTCAAAATTAAATCAATTATTCAATAAAAAAATTGTTTTTTTTTTAAGCTAAGTTTGAAATTTTGATTTTTTTAAAAACTTTTTTCAAATAAAAAAAAAATCAATATTGAATGCCTGGTTCTAAAATCTTCTCATTTTTAAGGTTTGAATTTGAGAAATTATTGTCCTAATTTTTCATTATTTTGAATTTATTCTGGAGGCATTTAATTCAAAATTGTTTAAATACAAATTCTTTAAAGGAATATTTGTGGAAGTATTGTCTTTGTTATATATAAATAAACACAATTTTCAACCAATGAGATCAAAATTAATTAATTAAATTAGTCTTTCAATTTGATACTCCAAGATTATGAAGAATTTAAAAAATCAGAAAATTTTGTAAAACTAACTAGAATATTTAAATCTAAAATTGTTAAATTAAAAACTGACTATCAAGGCTCTTGATACAATTTGAAACTAAAACAATGTAAAATTCGAATCCTCCAAACATTAAGAAATTTCAAACCAAATGTTTCTAATTTAGGCTATATTTTATAGAACAAATGAGTGTGTGTCTAACAGGGATTTTCCGCGTGTCACAGCTGAGCGGCGCTCATCAGAAAACTTCTCAGTTGCTCTAATCCGCTCTTTAATTATTACATTTAAAGAAACGTTACATAACATTTCTCGAACCCTCCCCACTCCCCCATTTTAAAAAGACCATAACAGCCCCCTTCCAACCCATCCAGCCCCTAAAAGTGTTACGTAATATATGGACAAGCCCAAACCAGAAGTTGTACCTTCTTCAAAAACTGACCTTTGATAGTTTCGACGAAATACATGCTTTCATCCTTCATGTTGGCCACTAGTTCATTAGTGACCAGCACGTGGATTCCTTGTGGGACAAGCAAAAGAATGGAATGTAATCTCTCTGGAGTCAAATTCAGTGTGTTTAGTAATTTGCTGGTGAGAGAAGTACTGGTAAGGCTTTCCAGGTACGCGACTCGCCAAATAGAACTGTTCCCCTCAATCGAAAAGTAGAGAGTCAACTTGGGCGCAGGGGCCTTCGCGTGTAAAGCATTGTATAGTCTGATTCCATCAGCCAGGCCGCAAATCTGGATCAAGTCATCTCGAGATAGACGCAAAATATCCGAAGCCGAGAAACTTGAGAATGTGGACTCAAAGGCATGAAAACGCGCTGCTCGCAACCAGGCTGTCGTTTGCGAGGCATTTGCGTCTGATGGTAAATCTGAAGGGTAGGGGACAACCTGAAATTGAGAAAATTCGATTATAAATTAAGTGATAATTATCATTAAAAACTGGAAGATCCAAATTTAAAGGCTTAACAAGGAATTCTAATTGGATTTAAGGGAAATCTGACTGAAAATCCAAAACTAACATTTGCATCAGTGCAAGACTGATCAGGTAAAATTGCATCTGGAGATGGAAGAGCTGGCGCTGCACCGATATCTTCTTTCACGTTTTCTGGAGTAGGTACACTTGAAATAATACCAGTAGTAGGAGCAGAAAGTGTCTGTGGAGCTGCAACTGGAGAGGAGCTACCGCTGATTGTAGTTCGACTTTGCGGTGATCTGCAACGAAAAAAAAATACAAATGAAAAACATATTAAGAAGCCTCACAATAATTTTATTTAAAAAGTTCAAATTGCAAAACGTTCTTTATTTTGAGGAAACTCTCTGGCAAAACACGTTGGGTAATTGCGACATTGTTTAAAGTATATAAATAAGAGTAATAATCTCTTTCACAATATGAATGATAAACATTGTGATTCTTTAAATTAATAACAAAAAAAATAAAGTTAAGGTTGATAAAAATGAAGGCTGTCTGAACAATAAAGTAATTGCGCATCATCTAGAGATATAACTTAGTTTCAAAACTGAGCTTTAAAAATACAAACATCCACTAAATAATCATGTTTATCGCCGGTCGTTTAATCCCATCCTTACACCTCTATAATTATCTCGAGCCAATGGTATCATAAAATTTTTTTTGAAGATGGTTCGAGATTACACAGGATGCTCAAAATGTATTATTATTGATGATATCACGGGTTCTATTTGAAATTGGATATTACCAGCTATGAAATTATTAATGTAACAAGTGGCTTCAACGTGATCAGAACCAAGGTACAATAACACCTCTAACTGGTGTAAACCAAACTATTGAGCGTTAACGCGGCAGGTTTTTAAACTTTTTATGGCTGTATTGCTAAATCAACCTCAGGCTTCAGTACTAGTAATAGTTGAGTAAAGAGTATACACATTTACAATTACGTTATTACAATTTAGTCAAGAACTATGTTGCAAGATTCTATTCCATCCCATTAAGAACTGCAAGAAACATGAGTCATAACTTTCGAGGCTGATTTATAATTATGAATCTTGAAATTGAAAATAAAATTGGATTATAAGTTCCATCTGAGACGGTTTAGCAGTCCTAGAAAATTTTCTTCTATTCCCAATTTAAAAACTCAATTCCCATCATTATATAAAAGAATGAATAAAAGATTAAACAAGAGTTAGAAACTTGCAAGAAAGTAGTCAATCTTGTTCCTGAAGAAGAAACCTGCTTACGCAAGAATCTTGACCCCTCTTTAAGTTTAATTATTCAGTGCGTGCTACAAACGTTCAACATCTGTCAAAGGATATATCATTTGTTTTCGCTTGATTCTTACATGGAGATCTTCTTGAAATGAAACGTGCACTTGGACGAGACCTTGGCGCCAATTCTCTTGGTACTGGTATGGTTTCTTCTCAAAGTGAGGCTCACTAGCCCTCCACGACAGACTTTGCCGAATCCACAGCGAGTTTTCGGTAGAGCATGAACGAATCTAGCAACTACCTCAATTCCAGTGAGATCTCTGCCAACCGTAACCTCGTGTTCCAGCAGATAAACAGAGAAACCATGCGCCCCTCTTCCAGGCGATGCTCTCACAGACCAGCAGCTCTTTAAATTCCAATTCGAATATTTTACCATCTCGAGTCTTTTTTTTATCCAAAACTCTTTTCCTTCTTTAAAATTCAAAATCATCCGAGAGACGCTAACATCCTTCTGACGTTAATAGAATTTAATTTTTTCCTTAATTCCTTTTACGCCATTACTTGGTTCGTACCCCAATTTTTCTTAGATCCATCATCCTTACAAGTGCTATTATCTCAGTCTCTCTCTCTGTCTGTCAATTAAGAATAATTCTAAAGGTTAGCCTCCAAGACCCAGATGGTTCATCAAGAAAGTATAATACCCAGTACTTGTCTCCTTAATTAATTTGAACCAGTTTCAAATCTTTCAAAACTATTTCCACTTTTCGAGATCCTTTTGCTATCAGGCAGTGAATAAAAATCGTTTCGCCTAGATGTGGACCTCAAGATTCAAGATATGTATCAATCAGCCGCACAGGTGTAATCACAGGTAACTAGACGCCAATCAGAGATCGAAAAGAGACCGACTAAGATCTCAGCTAGCTGCTGTCAGTTTGGTTCGGTTCGAGCCAGATTCTTTTGAACTTAGTCGTGATAATTAGAACGTCCGTTCTTAACTGGATATCTCCCGTCCTCACCGTGCAAGAAGCTGGCTTCGAAATTTTATTTATTAATTTTCGTGCCCTTATCCCCTCAAGTTTTCTCGTCGCCACTTGGATCTGGATAATACCAGGCCAGGTTAACGAAGATCTCCCCTCCTCGATATCTCCTTCGAAGATTATTTTCTTTTTATTGCCATTTTCATACTTTTTAACACCGGAAATTCCCGGATTAGTCTTCGTCAGCCAAGTTTCCGAAATCGGCCAATCATCTCTACCAGGAGGCTTTCCAGCATCTTTCTTTTGAAGGACATCAATCTACCATCTACCAATTATCTATCTTAAAACTTCGATTTCAATCCTTGAAACGAAAAAAGTAGTCCTATTGACTGTCTGTCACGTTTCACGTGGAACGTTTCGAACCTCGGTGATAATCTCAGGCTGAGTGTAACCGCCCTGGCGTCAGCTTGTTGGCGGCCAGGCTACTCGTCATCTGAGGAGGTGATCCTGTCTCGACAGGAGAATCTCACTGGCCTGAATTTTTCGGGGTAAAACATTTTCAATCTTGGGTCGAGGAATGATGAATTTTCTGGATATTGGTTGACTGAGATTTGGAGCCAGAAGACTCGAAAAGCCGCGCGAGACCATTCCAGTGGCGATGTTGGTACCTTGGAGAACAACTACGTCGTCCTAATCGATTCGTTCACTGACAAGCACGATAAACTTGAATGAATCTTGTACGATTTTAAAATTTCACTCTGAATAAAAAGCTCGTCAGCCAGAATCAGGAGATCCTATATATTTCTTTACAAAATGACACTTGTAAAATCGTGCTGTCAATTCAAATACCACACTTGCTTTCGAAGTATTTTGTTATCGACCTCAACGAGGACAAACTGCACTCGCTAGTCTATTTATAAAACCCGATCCTAGCGGTAGATCATGTCTGTAATGATTTTTCCTTTGGTTTGATCTTCAGTTTCCAGAGTTGCACTTTTGATCGAGGAACTTGTTTGTAAACTCGGATGCCAACAGCACTCGTAACAATTTAAAGGAAAAACTTGGCTTCGGAAACAAAAAGGACGAGTTTAATTCAAAAGAGAAGGCTCAAAATATAAATGCACAGAAGGACACGAACATGAGGGGGGAAAATTGCAAGTAAATCCGGGGAAATTAAGACGGCAAAGGATAGACCGAAGGGTACGACAACGCGACGTGCAGATCGAGCGATGGTCTGAATTTTATTGTAGTGCAGTGAGCTCTGCGACTCCGAGTCTCGATTTGCAGGCATCGTTGTCGGCTCCTCGTTGCTAGCTTGTGCCGGTTTAAGCCAGTTTCGTCCCCACGGCGAACACCGGCACCCTCTCTGCCTTCGCAATCTCTTCCGCTACCACACCTCTCTACACCACCATGTGCTCCAACCTCCTCCTCCACGAGATGCGAAACTGGTGCTCCCGGAAAATTGACAACGTCGGGCGATGCTATAACAGGACGGTTCTACTCCGTCCCTCGCAAGCTTGCATATATAACCCTTTCTCTCTTACTGCATTCGTCTCTATTTCTGACCACGTTTCTTTCTGTCCCACTCACTCAGCTCAACATAAAGCTCAATCTCGGTAACCTTTTCTAGGGTAATACCCTACGCCTACAACCTACAGTCCTACACCTACAATTTCAGAGTGCAAGCAAGTTCTGCATTTCTTTGGCGTTGGGTTGACTTTTATTTCGGACAATAGTTATACCGTTGAGGTAGGACGTAAGTCGTTCGAAATGGGGGATCCCCTTTTAGTATGGAGTTTGGACTAGGTTTGTTTGCACAGTCAGTAGTGAATAGGGAACCGCCAACCGACTTCCTTTCAACTCGGGTAGGGCCTATTGCGCCTGCACATCGTCAAATCGATTTTCTACGAATCTACGGAATATGTTCGTTTTAACAGAAAGAGGCGATTCAGACTTGTAGCTCAATTTGGGGTTTTAAAGGTTTGAGTTGGTTTAAAAAAATGTACCTTCAAATTTCTCTTCAATTTCGGATTCACAAAAATTATAATTTTTTGACGAAACTATAGTTTTTTATTTATTTCAGATTTATAATTTTATTTTTTTATTCTGATTAAGATTGGAGTCCTTTTTTTAAAGTTTCATACAAAATTGCAAAAAATACAAAATTAACCAAAATAAACCGAAATTTTCGTGCAAACAACGTACGCATCCAATTAAAAAATATGTTGAAGTTTGGCCATATCAAGAAGTTCTAGAAATAGTGTATTATGCGCCAAGGGGGTGAAACGAGACTTTTTCGACCAAAGTATGTTTTCAGTACGAGCCGCAGGCGAGTGCATTAGAGCGAACCGAAGAAAAAATGTCATAAAAAAATTGGTAAGAAAGCACAAAAATTAGGAAAAGAAAATTCACCTCTGACGTAACTTTTTACATGTGGTATGCAAAATACGTTACTCTTTTATCATATCTTGCATCTTTCGCGACAAAAATTAAAACATAATTCAATTTATCGAACAAAATTCTCGTTGATACAAAAATCACTTGACTCATATAATACTTGGAGGATGTCTTTCTCATGTAAACACAAGTTTAAAAGTAGCATGTCAAACTTTAAAAAAAAATCAGTTTTTCGAGAAAATCTACTTTTTAAGTTTTTAAAATTGAACGACAAAAAATCATGTCGAATTTCTCAACAAAAAAGTTCTTATTTTTGCTTTTTTCATCTATGCTGGCGTATCAAAAAGAAATCTAACATGTTTTTTGAGGGCAAATCAATTTTTTTTACCAGAAAAATAGAATTTCTTATTTTTTTACGTACCCATATCCGCTGTTTAAAATAAAAATTCGAAAATTCGATTTATAAACAAAAATTTCTCTCGGCCAAAGGAATGTTTTGACCCTTATAAAACTTGCAAGATTTCTTTCTAATAGGTCTATCGCCAAAACAAACAAAAATCTGGCCGCTTTTGCAGTCAAAAGAAAATCTGCTGGTTCTATCTAAAAATTATTAATTACAAATTTGTAGATCCTTCTTGGGTGAACAATTTTATGTATTAATATTTTTTCGTACCTTGTCTCGTTTACCAAAAATGTTTATTTTTTTATATTTAATGTTAGTTTTAACGATTAAAACAAAAACCACGCATCCTATCAAAAAAATCATTAATAACAAATGTTTAGCTTTTTTTTGGGTGAACTGTTCTCTTATTTTTTTCGTAGCTTGTGTCGTTTGTCCAAAAATGAATTAATTTTATTTTTAATTATGTTTTTTACGAATACAACAAAAACTACGCGACCTATTAAAAAGTGATTAATAACAAATTTGTAGATCTCTTTCGAAAGCACAATTTTTGTCTGTCCATCTTTTTTCGTATTTTGCAGAGTTTGACCGAAAAATTGAATCTTTTATTATTCACTATTTTTCGTGCGATCAAAATTTTCATTTTCGATTTTTCAAGAAACTTCAAAAAGTTGTTGTGATAGTCTTGTAGAGCTTTCAAAAAGCCACGTTTTTCTTCAATTCAAGGACAAATTGTTCGGCTTTCTGAGTACTACGAATAGCCGGACATAAAAATGGTAAATCTTAAAAAAAAATGGTCTCAAAAATATTGAAAATGCTCTAACTTTTTGAATTTTTATCCAAAATGGCTGGATAAATAACTCGTCCTTTCTTTTTACACCATTGTAAAGTTTGCCAAAGGGCAAGCCAAACGGATAATTCCTTCAACTGTTACCGTGTTTACAGACTACACCAACAACGACAGACACGACACCGACGCAAAAAATATTTTTTCTGACTCAGCGGGCCTCAAAACATCGACATTTGATGGAATCCGCGAAAATCATGTTTACATAAAACTAATACCTTCTCCTTAGGATGAGAATAAAAAAATAAAAGATGTATTTTCTAAAAATCCAATTTTCAAGTTTCTAGAGAAAAGTCGATTTTCTCGAAAAACCCTAACTTTTTCATATTTGCCAAGTTTTTCTTTTGAAAGTGCCGATATAAGAATGAAATCTCAATTTCTATGCCGGCAAACAAATTTGAAGAATCAAACATTTTCCCTAACATTCTTTTGAATCTTTCGTTTGCAGCAAGAATGCGAATATTCAATTTATGCAAAAAAATCTGTCCATAAAATGATTTACACTCTCATAAATCTTAGAAGATATTTTCGATAAATGAGTCGAAATTTAAATAAAAAACGAAAGTTTTCTAGCTTCAAAAAAAGCACAGCGAGAGTGATTTCTACGCTTCCGGTTTGGAAATTTAATAAAATCGAGGCCTTCAGCTTCTATAATTATGTACAACATTCTTACATTTACTAATTTTTACAATTTCAGCAATTTATCAAAATGCTTCCAAATTAGATACGATTAAAATTTTGCCCCAATTTGATCTGTTAGGTTAGGTAGACTTTGTGATTCATCACATACAGTTTAAGCCAATCGATCCGTCTCGTTATTCTGGATACGCAATTCTATACTCGGGATATTCTGGGAGTAAATTCGAAGGGGTGGTGCTATAGAAGTCTTAGAATGGGGAAGTATTGATCCTAGAAGACTATATAATACCGAACGTTTAAAGCCATAAACATTCTTTCAAATGCCACAATTCTTACAAACTACAAATCTTTCAGATAGTTTTTGAATTTCACATCATAAAATTGTATTGTAGTATTATTGTAGTGTTTTGCTGTATTGTATTTGTTTAGTAGTATAGTACTTTTATGTCGTATTGTAGTCAAGTTGGCACGATTACACCAGTTCCTAGCCATTATCTGAACTCTTGGGACTATACTTTTCTCTACAATCATCAATCATTTTACTAGTGAAAAATTTCTAAAGAGCCTTGATTCTATTTAATAATGTACCTTTAAATAAAATATTTGTACATTAAACGCACAAAAATCTCCCTCAATTCATTGAAAGTAGTGGGCCACGTGTAAATTTGATAATTTTGAGAAAATTCTTAAAACTAAACATTTACAAAAACAAGAAAACTGTTTCACAAGCGCTTAAATTTTAAGAACGCACGTAATAGTTCTTATCTAAAAGTTGATAATTAGGTATTTTCACGTACTACTCGTTACAAAAAAATCAGTTTGTTTTCCCCTCAGCAAATGTAACAAAAAACACAATTTATTCATATTTATCTTAAATTTTAGAATAAAAATATGTACCAAGTTAATCTAACCAGCGTTCTATTTGTGCAGAATACAGATAAAAGTGACATTAATTAAAGATTTTGGTTGCATGAATCGTTAAAGGAAAAAATTTGTAGCCTTCTAATTCAACCCTGAAATTAAAGTCACATTTTTTTGTATCCTATCAAATGGACCATTGACTAGATTAACTTGGTACATATTTTTATTCTGAAAATTAAGAACGCCACGATTCAAACCCGTCAACTTCCCATCTCAAAACCGGCTGGATCCACCTTCGTCTCGTTTACAATGTTTAAAGCCAGCTATATCCAGAAAGATTCACGGTCTGCCTGGACCGAATTTAGATTAAAGGTCATAAATGATCTCAAAAATAATGTATATACTGACTTTTGTTTAAAATAAACGATTTCCGATGAATAGCGTTAGCTAAAGTGACCATATTTGAAACGCTCAAATGCAGGACGCTGACAGTAGGTTCAAAATTTTGAAACTTTACTAAATTGTGCTTTGATATAATTATAATAATTTACTGAGATAATTTCAGAAACAAGTTATTATTTAAAGAAAAAGTGGAAAATGATCGGGACCTAAAGTGGCAATGACAAAATACATATTCCAAAAATTTATACATCTTATAAAATAAATCTTTTTATGAATGTTTTCTCATGAGACTTTATCATTATCATGATCATTATATTATCATTATCAGTATCACTGTCCTCATTCTTATAAGTAAATATATGTCTTAAATGTGAATTAAATTAGTAAGTTAATGTGCCCACAATTACGCTTATTTATTGATAAAAATAAATGAAATGATGCTTGAATGTTACTGGGGCACTCCAAAACCTTAGTCACGACACTGGTAGTTTGTGAAAATAATGTTGGGGCACCTACAAAATTATGCATTTGTCCCTGATCTGTTTCTCACAAGTGCTGAAGCATTCCTCTAGTTAGTATGTCAGAGAGTTCCAAATTTCAGCTCTCAGCGAGAGTGTACTTGCGACAAAGTTGTATTATGATTGGCTCTGACTGAATGTGTACACTCAACTCCCGAGATAAGCACGATTTCGGGCATGTCTTGAATAGGCCTTTATCATATCTCAGGAGAGTCCAAACCTAAGAAGCCAGGGTCGCATGAATCATTTCTGTTGGACTTGGAAGCATGGCGAAACCTGATGCAACTAACGCGTTTAGAGTGCAGCCCTCGAGCTGTTTGTCACGCTTGACTAATAACATCCTCTCTTTCGGCACCGCGCTCCCCGCAGTTCCGATTTCCGAGATCTCAAGTTCTAGAAATAGCGTGAACTGAGGGTTCTTATCTCGAGAGTTGAGTGCATGTGTATGCTGTTGATTGCGTATGTAGTTTTTTTTATCCACAGAAGCTTAAGGTTTACCCAACTGGCAGTTAAAGTTTCTCGAGCGTCAGTGATTCCCTCATGCCTTTTCTGTAGACCCACTTACATTTTTTACAGAGCCCTAGACCGTGCTTCACCCGGCTTTACCCCACTGATCAGTAAGCTTTATCTAACGTTTCATATATTTTACAATTATATGCATTAAAATGTCAACTACCAAGTACCGTATTAATTACAGTACGATTCGGAAGAAATTAATATTTGTTACAGTTTCACGTTCGGGAATGAAGTATTACCGAATTTCATTTCACCCAACTAGGAATGAAACATTATCAAAGTGTATATGCACTCCACGTCCGATATAAGAACAGTTTCGGGGATGGCTCGCACTGGCCTCAATCCTCAATTGGGCGCCTCCAAACGTAAACAGTCAGGGGCGTGTGAACCATTTCCTAATATTACACAATACATGGACGTGAGTACTCGCGCCTGCTCCTTTATCCCACGCTTCTGGTATTTCACACATGAGTGGCAAGCGTGTCTCGCCCAGCGGGCTGCGAAACTGCGTGGGTCAGCAGTTCTAGGAATATCGTAAACCGAGCGTTCTTCTATCGGACGTGGAGTGTATGTCCCAAGTTTACCCAACTGAGTTGAGTAAAGTTTATTGAACTATATTTCTCTGTGTAAACAAGAAATTAATTTTTTATTAATTGAATGTTTATAATCGCATTAACTACCAGAGTCATTAGCGAATGTACTATAGGGTTAATTATAAACTGTAGGGTATCTGTGGAGTAGTATACCAAGGGACAGAAGCAAAGCTTTCTGAAAACAGATGGTATTTTTTTACTGCTTTTAGTAAGTAAGGGGCCGTGCATAAAATACATGTTTTCTTCGGAAATTTTAAACCACGTATCCTCCATGGTTGGGGTCCATAAAATTTGACCCCCCCCCCCCGTATATTGTAATTTTTGTCAACTAAATTATTCTCGTGAATTTATTCAGGGGTTATCCAAAAACAACGTAAGACGATTTGCGGAAGGGGAGGGGGTAATAAAATCTTACTGTTTCTTATGAATTAACAAAATAGTTCAACCTTTAACCAAGTAGTTAAATTTTCAACCAAAAAAGATGAATTCTCAAAACCAAGAAAAGATTTTCATTTTAAATCAAAAACAAATTGAATTGATCGAAAAATACGAATTTTCAACAAAATAGTTGAATCATTAACCAAAACAGATTCATTTTCAACCAAACAGTTGCATTTTTAGTAAAAAAAAGATTAAGTTTCTACCAAAAAAGATGAAGTTTCAATCAAAAAAGACTTTTCAGTCAATGTAGAAAAAAATACCATCTAAAATGTAGAATTTTTAAGCCAAAACAACGATCTTTGTACAAAACAGTTTAATTGTCATCCACATAATTGAATTTTCAACTAAGAAATCTCAAAAACATGCATCAATTTTTAACGAAACAACTGAATTTTTCTACCAAAAAGACTGATCTTGAAAAATACAATGTACAAAAATTAGTTTTCAACCTAGAAGATTTATTTTCTACCAAAAAAAAGACAAATTTTCAAAAAATTACATAAATTTTCAACCAGATAGTTAAACTTATAAACTAAAAAAGACGAATTTTCAAGAAAATAATATGACTTTTTAACTCGAAAATATGAATTTTCAAAAAAAAAAAAAGGTTCATTTTTAACATAACAGATCAATTTTCAACCAAATAGTAAATTTTCCAGTTGAATTTTCAACCAAAAAAGATGAATTCTCATTTAAAAAATGTAATAGTTGATATATAAATAGTTGAACCCTCAACGAAAACAGTTTAATTGTCAGCCAAACATTTTTAAGCCAAAAACACGATCTTTTTACAAAACAGTTGAATTGTCTGAATTTATAACCAAATAGTTGAATTTTGTACTAAGATTAATTTTCTACCAAAAAGACGGATTTTCAAGAAACACATAAATTTAAAAAAAAATAGTTGAATTCTTAACCTGATAGATTTATTTTCTACCAAAAAAGTCAAATTATCAACAAATTGAATAAATTTCAAACCAAATAGTTGAATTTTTGAACTAAAAAGATCACAATTTTTAACCAAAAATTGAATAGTTGAACTTTTATTTTTAAAAATTAATTTTCAATAGAAAAAAATTAATTATGTATTTACCAAATAGTTGAATTTCAAAGCCAAAAAGAAGAATTTTCTACAACAAAAACTTTTAACCCGAGGATATGAATTTTCAACCAAACAGTTGACCTTTTAACCAGATCATTAAATTTCTAGTTAAAAAAATAATACTGAACTAAAAAAAGGAATTTTTAACAAAGTAGGTAGTTTAGGTTTTGACCCAATTGTTGAACTTTCGTGCTTAAAATATGAATTATTTACAAAGCAGTTGATTTTTCAACAAAAAAGTTCATTTTCAACTAAAAAAGATTAATTTTTAATCAGATAACTGCATTTTTACCCATAAAAGATGAAAATTCTACAAAAAGAGACGAATTCTCAAACCAAAAAAGAAAAAAAATCAATCATACTGCTGAATTTTCAAGTCAAAAAGATGAAGTTTCAACAGTTGAATTTTCAACCAAAAAGGATGAGCCTGTGAATCATGCGATAAATAAATAGGAATTTTGATAATTTACAGACTAAATAATGATAGTCATTTAAATAAACATTGAATTTCATTTTTATTACTTTTAAAATATTAGGTTAGAAGACTGGAAATTTTGCTAAGAAAATAAAGTTAATTTTCCAATGCACATTTTTTGATTTCGGAGTATACACTTTTAAATTCGTACGACACAAAGTATTTCGTCCTACACAACACTTTAGGCCCTGGAGAAATTATAAAATTGTATGTTTACAATAATTAACATAATTACATAATTACAATAATGAGGGTGTCTGGTTTAACATTTGGATTCAACCGAGGTCAGTGTTACCGCAAAACTTGATTTAAAAAAATTTCCTGACTTTTTCCCGATTGTTCCCTGACCAGTTTTTCATTTTCCTTAACCAATAATGTTTAAAGACCAAAATTAGAATCCAAGAAAGAAGTGTTGACTCAAGTTCATTTACAGTTACACCGTGCGTAGCTTCAGAAGATTTTACCTTTGTACAACTCGTATAAAGTTATTTTAGACTTGTTTTTTAATACAAGCGCACATATGTGTTGCAAGAAATCGAATTATTTAAGTCGTGAAACTTAAAAATAAAGTTTGCTGATCAAAGAAAACTTTTAAAGGCACTTAAAACATGAAAAGCACTGAATTTTTATGTTAACAGAAGATACTAGCGGTCTAGTGATAATTTATAGTCTCTACTCATTGTAAAATCTTAAGACTCAGATTGATCAGACTGTTAAAAAAGTTTCAACAAAGTTTGTCAACTGCTTACGTGACGGTGGCAGTTGACAAACTTTTTTCACGGAAAGAAATTTAGGACAGCTGTTGCGTTTGATGTAGTAGGGCAACACAACCACGATTTTAACGCGACAGCAGC
>JAABKJ010000523.1:0-48917 GCA_011634705.1 Andricus grossulariae | reverse complement strand
TAATTAAGATTATTGCAACTGTAGCTAAATAAATCTACACAAAACCCGCGATGGCACGGTGCCGTTACAATAAACTACAGCAAAAGTAAGAAATACAGGCTTTTCCAAATGATTAAGTTTTTGCAAAATAATTATGCAGTATTCAAAATTAATGAAATTGTTGAAAAATCATAATGCCCATATTGCATTCGATAAACATTAGCAAACATACGAAGGAACAAGCATTCCCGACTCATTTGTTTGTTACGAATTTATTTTGTGATGCTAATAATTACAAAAAACCGAAAAATGTACATACTTCATTTATAGTTCTTCAACTGTAGCTGAAGTGAAAAAATAGCATTTTTTGACGAATTTTTGTATTGCAAAATTATTATACTATATTGAATGTAATTTTAATCGTGAAAAATCTCTTTATTCCAGCTGTCCAGTATTCCAACTGTAGCTAAAGTGGGAAACAGCCATATTCGACCCATTTGTTTATTACAAAGTTATTTCACACAATTTAAAATCATGATAATCATGTGGTCCAAAAGGGCTTTATTTCTCCCCCAAAATAGCTACCCTACAAATTGTTCATTTTGATGTAAAAATGTCCCCTGAATTTTTACCTGATTAAATATATTATATATTTTGGGATCTTGGGATTAAAGGATTTAGGTATTAGGAGATACCTAAATTTTTTGTTTTGATTCTGCCAATATTCAGGGGATATTTTGACATGAAAATGAACGATTTTAAGGGGATCGAGCCATTTTAGAAGAAGAAAATAAGGAATTTTTCTATATTACTTTAATAAGAATACAACAATTACTCGAGTTAATCATGAATAACCTTTTTCTCTGTCCTTAAAAATATACAATAACTGTGTAGGATCGGTATAATTTTTATATATAAAATTAAATAATGATGTTCCTCAATTTATGAAAGTAACTTTATAATTATAAGACAAGAAATTTCTTAATGAAGCAAGCTTCTAGGAAAATTATAACTACTAAGTTTATCATACTGTAAATATAAATTAATTAATGATTTTCAAAACTGAACTGTAGTTCGAGCGTTGAAAATGCACAATACTTATTTTACAATACAATTCTAAATCTGTTCGAAATTAAACAAT
This sequence comes from Andricus grossulariae, assembly GCA_011634705.1. Lineage (NCBI taxonomy): Eukaryota > Metazoa > Arthropoda > Insecta > Hymenoptera > Cynipidae > Andricus > Andricus grossulariae. The sequence goes on along the minus strand of JAABKJ010000523.1, from coordinate 47,797 downwards.
TGACAGCTTTTAACGTTGAAACTTCAACTCTTTCCATACGAAAGCCCTAATGATGAAGCAAATTGAAATGTCTAATTGAACCTTTATAAAGTATTTTTACTTTGAAAATAACTTAAAACTACGACTAGCCCATTCAAATATTGTTTCAGTCTAAAATATTCAATTTTTAACCCATTTAGTTTGCAATTTTTTCATGAAAAAATTTTCAACATAAGAAATTATAAATCAAATATTCAAAACGAAATAATTGGAAACTGAATTCTTTGAAATAGAATGCCTCAAATAACGAAAACTTCATAGTGAAACATTTAAACTTTTAATGTATTAATTTTTGTTTTAACGTTAAATAACAATTGGAAATTATTCATTTGAAACGACCGAAGTTAAAATGAATAAAAAATAAATTTTTGTTTTTAATTTTTTCCCCAATTGCCAGAGCAACTTTTTTGGTTTTAAATTTTTATTCCGTGTGAGAATGGGAAGTATTGTATTTTCAACATTTTTATCGAGCTTGAAGTGAGGAAATTTTAGTTTCTAATTTTTGCTAAATTGGCAGCACATTTTATATTCTTAAGGTTTTTATTGAGTTGGAAGAAATACAATTTTTTTTTTAATTGTAACAGGCCATTTTTTTCTTTTTACGATTTTTATTGTGTTTAAGGAAATCATTTTTTATTTTCGATTTTTGTCTGAATTGGAAGAGGATAATTAAAAAAAATATATTGAGTAGCAGGGGAGGAAATTTTTATTTTCAATTATTATTGAATTGGAAGAGGGACATTTTTTTATTTTTATGATTCTTATAGAACTGGAAGGGAGGAAATTAGTGTTTACAAATTTTTCTAAATGGAAAGAGGCACTTATTTTGTTTTGAACACTTTTATTGAGTTGGAAGAGGTACGTGTTTCATTTTTTAACATTTTCAATAATGCCAGTTGAAATGGAGGATTAGTTTTAATTTAGAGCATTCAAAACAATAGCGTGGATTCATATTTCTAGAATTCTCGCAAATCCCGGTTGCAGATATTGCAAGCGGCTCTCATTTCAATACGCATTCTTATTCAAGAATACTAGAATTTCGTACATTTTTTGCAACTTATGTTACTTAAAATATTTACTTTTGATGATTTTTTTTAAAAAACTTGTTATTGCCCATTATCACATTTTTACACTCACAATTTTCAAACAGTCAATAAGACTTTTTCTAAACATGAATACTAATTTTTTCCTGTTCAAGTTTGTATTAATACGTACAGAAATACCATCATCTATTACTATAGTATTAGGAATCTTTATAACAGTACCCCGATTATCCCTAAATTTTTACATTTTATTTTAATTATAGGTATAGAATGAACCAAATATTGATATCAAAAGTCTCTGCGTGTACATGTTTTCGAAATTTGACTTTAAAGATTCATTTTACATTTCTTTTGAATGACATTTACAACTTGCTCCCAGCTAACATTCTTTATGTTCCACATTTTTTCAAATCTGTTAGGATTTTGCTAATTCTCTTACAATTCTGCAAAGTTTGCGTGCAGAATACAGACTTTATCAAATGAGTAATTTTTTGAAAAATTATTATGCAGTATTCCAAATTAATGAAATTGTTGAAAAATCATAATGCCCATATTGCATTCGATAAACATTAGCAAACATATGAAGGAACAAGCTTTCCCGGCTCATTTGTGTGGTACGAATTTATTTTTTGACGCTAATAATTATAAAAAACCCAAAAATGTGCGTACTTGATTTACAGTTCTAAAACTGTAGCTAAAGTGAGAAAATAGCATTTTTTGACGAATTTTTTTATTGCAAAATTATTGTACAATATTGAATGTACTCGTAATTTGAATCGTGAAAAATCTGCATTCCAGCTGTACAGTACTCCAACTGTATCTAAAGTGGAGAAACAGCCATATTCGAAACATTTGTTTATTGCACAGTTATTTTACACTATTTAAAATCATGATAATCATTCAAATTTACTGATTTGCAATATATTGTAAATCATGGAAAACACAATACATCTGCATTCTCACTGTACACTTCTACAATCATTGTAGCTAAAGTGAAAAAAAAAACTTTTCCGATAATTTTGCTTATCATAAAATTATGTTTTAATAGTAAAAATTCTTGCGATCGCCCAAATACCCGAATTTGCATACAAAAGTATTGAAACTGAAATTAAAGTGAAAAAATTTTAACGACTATGTTCATTGAAAAATTATTTTGCAATATTGAAAATTATTATAGTCGTTGAAAACCCCGAATTTTTCAACAACAGTCCTTAAACTCAAGGGAAAGTATAAAAACAGATTTTTTGACGAATTTCTTTATTGCAAAATTATTTTCAATATTAAACATATTATGCTAGTTAAGAAACGTTTTTCCTCTGGTACTCCAGAAGAAACTTTTTCCCTTGATTTTTATATATGTCGCTTTTCCTCGGAACTTTTTACACTACATTTTTCCCCTCAAAATTTTCTATAACGTTTTTCCTCGGAACTTTTTCCACCACATTTTTCCCCTAAACATTTTCTGTAACGTTTTTCCTTGGAATTTTTTATATCACATTTTATCCCTCAACATTTTTTATAACGTTTTTCCTGGGATATTTCCGAGTAACATTTTTACCTCGAGATTCTGTTTACCTTTTTTCCTCTGAACTTTTTCGGTTACTGTTTTTCCTCGGAACTTTTTCTATACTATTTTTCCCCAAAACTCTCTGTGTCACAATTTTCCTCTGAGCGCTTCATATATGTAAAGAAATAGTTTCTATTACTTATTCTATTACTCTTGACTCCCACAGAAATGACAACAAATATACGGCTTGCGGTATGTAAAATTTGAAACATAATTAGAACTTTGTTACGGCAAGTATGAAATTATTTTTCTTTTTTATCGAAAATTTGATGAAGATTATCATAAAACGGTCTTATGGGATCATTTTTACTTTGACCTTATAAATTTGAAAAAAACGTTGGTTTATGTGTTAAAACTTTAATCATATATATTTAAAATTATTAGTGCGTTACATTTTTTAAAATTTCAAACTATAAAGGACAATTGCGCCCTTGCGTACTGACTCGTGTGAGGGCGGTTGTTTTGAGTCTTCGTTTCCATAGCAACTAAATGACTCACAATAAGTCGAACTTATGCTCCATTCCTATACAATAAAACCTCTTTCTGATATCACATTGGAGTAATAAATATTCACTATGTCGTTGTTCAAAACAAAGGAATGGTGGAGAAGTAAATGTGGCCCAAATGAAAAGTTCGATAAGCAAAGTCTTTTAGTCGCACCGTTATTAGGTCCCGAAAAGAGAGAAGTTATTATAATTGGCAGCAATAAAGGGGTTTTAAGAATTTATAATCCACTATCACGATGGATGGAGACAAAGTTGCCTCTTCCTTATACGTCAAAAGACTTACTTATTGAAAAGCAGTTGTCAGACAAAATTCTCGATTTGAAGGCCGGAAAGTTTGTATCGTAAGTACTTTATATACATTAAGATTCTCCAAAGCTAATCACTGTCGGGCAGAAAATACCTTCTTCAGAAAAAAATGTCAAACATTCTTTTTCCCAGAAAAAGAGAAAGAATTGATACGGATTAGGGCGAATTAACATTTTTGAATGCGCGTGAATCCCGTTCCTCAAGGATGAATTGTTCGATGTAATATTTTAACCACATAATCTCAAAGGTATAATACACAAAAAGAAAGCCTCCGTTTTTTGAAAAATGGTCTTGTTTTTGTTATATTTTAATTAATCGGAAATGTGCGTCATTTATGCAGCTGAAAACGAGCAATCTGCCGCCAGGAAAGTATCCTCGATGATCCGAAAACAGGCGCTCCAAATTTACAAAGCACAGCTGGTTGCTGGAGCGTGAAATTTTTCGACGATACTTGACCACGGGTGGTCGGTCGAAACTCATCCAACCTTCCTATTGTTAGAGCGTTACACGATTCGAGACGGTTGAACGAAAGTTATGATTATTAAAATATTAGGAAATTTAATTTCAATATGCTGCATTAGTTTCATTACATAATGACGAGACGATTAAAAAAAGATAGAAAAAAAATCGGTTAACCCGTTCAAATTCTTTCGGGAGTTTTGGTAATTTTCCATTTAATTTAAGATTACCTTCAATATTGAGAATATTGACCCATTTTCCTAATCCTTTTTTTCATTTTTTTTTTTAAATTATATCAAAACAGCGACGAAAATGAATGTCAAAGGATCCAAAAAATATATATATTTTACCGGATATCGAATCTAATTGTTGAAAACAAATTATATTAACAAAATGTGAACATATTGGAAATTTTGCTTGCAAAGTATATTTTTAAGTCGAAATTGCTTGAATTCATCAACAGGATCATGTTTCATCATGAAGATTTGTTGAATGGTATATTTTGTTCATTTTATAAACGAATTTTATAAACAAATGCACAGTTCCGTCATTTATAGGCAGAAAGTAATCGTTTTTTTTTCTCTAATCGTCTTCAAATTACATGAGTGATAATGTTTAGTAACGAAGACTTGTGAGCCGATATTATTTGTTTATGTCATACACAAATTTGATACACAAATGCATAGTTCGACCATTTATAATTAGAAAGTGTTCGGTTTTCTTTCTAATCGTCTTTAAATTACATAAGCGGTGGTATTTAATGACGAATAATTATCAATCGATATTATTTGCTTATATCATAAATAAATTTAATAAACAAATAATATCGATTGACAATTCTTCCTCAATAAACATCACCACTTGTGTAATTTGAAGAAGATTAAAAAAAAACTATTACTTTCTGTCTATAAATCACCAAACAATGCATTTGTTTATAAAATTAACAAATAATATTGAATGACCAATCTTAATCACTAAATATTACCACTAATATAATTTAAAAGTTCTAAAAAAGAAAAACGATTACTTTCTGCCAAAAACCGCCTAAATTGTGGATTTGTTCACATAATTTGTTTATCAAACAAACAAATTATACCTTACAACACATTTTCATGATCAAACATGATCCTATCGATACAATAAAGCAATTTCGACTTACAAATATACTTTGCAAGCAAAATTTGCAATATGTTGACATTTTGTTAATATAATTTGCTTATAACAATTAGATTCGATATCCTGTACATTATTTATATTTTTTGGGAACTTCGAAATTTTTCTCGAGAATGGGGTTAATTACTTCATTGATTTGAAGATAGAAAATAATAATTAAAAAATGTCTCATTTTCTCTCTTTGTTTACTTATACAAAAAATAGAAAATGACAAAAATTATAAAATATAATCCCTGGACGCCCTTGTGCAACTATCGCTGATCACTTCTGAAAGAAAAGTTGACAATCGGAATTGTAAGCTGTAGGTGATCTTGAATAGTAAATTCCCGTTTCAGCCCAGTGTGCGCCGCCCAGCCGCCGCCGAGGAGCAAAGAAGGCTCGAAGAAGTTTCGACCAAACAGTTGCATTTACAACCAAATAGTTAAAATATCCAGAAAAATAAACAAATTTTCAATAAAACAGTGGTATTTTTAACTAAATAATTTAATTTTCCACTTGCAAAGATACATTTTCAAGCAAATGGTCGAATTTTTTAACCAAAAATATTAAACTTCAACGAAAAACAATTTCATTTTCAACTAACTAGTTTAATTCTCGAGCTGCAGAGATGAACTTTCACTCAAATGGATGAATTTTCAGCAAAAAAGTTAATTTTCGTCGAAATACTTGAATTTCATGACAAAATAGTTGAATTTTCAAGCCAAAGAAAACGAAATTTGAAGAAGATAGTTAACGTTTTAACCCGAAATATTGATATTTCAACCCAATATCTACATTTTCAAATTATAGTTGCATTCGAACCTACAAAGATGAATTTTGAACTCAAAAGATTAATTTTCTACAAAAAAATGCATTTTCAACTTCTAACTTATTATAGTAAGTTAAAAGTATAAAGTATAAAGGAAAGTATAAAAAGTATAAAAAAGTATAATAGTTGAAACTTCAGTTTAATTTTAAACCAAAAGAGCTGATGACTTGTCCACGCAACATGTAATAGTGCATGTTTCAAACAAAAAGATGATAATTCGAAATAAAAAATAGTGCCAGTCAGTCAAATAGACGTATTTTCAACAAAATAGTTGATTTATTCAATGAAAAAGATTAATTTTTAACCAAATAGTTGCATTTTCAAACAAAAAAGATTAAATTTCAAGCAAGAAGATTAATTTTCTACCAAAAAAGTTGAAGTTTTAAGAAACTTTAAACGAAAAAGGTAAAATAATTTTCAATTTTGATATAAAATGAAAAAGAAATGCTTCAATTTTGATCTATTTTATTATTATCTTAAATATGAAAAAATGAATATTCAACAAAAAATTGAAATCACATATTCAGTGTACAAAATTAATTTTGAAAAAAAACAAGTTTAAAAAAAAATAATGATTTTTTATCCAGCTACAATTCATCAAAATTTTATGATCATAGCTCTTTTCCTTTTCGCGATATGGTGAAGAGAAAAAAGTTACACACACCCACGGACATTTTGTAAAAACTTTATTTTCGAGCTCCTGGGGTCGAGTTATATCAAAATATGTCATGAAAGTATATTCGAAAATTTAGATGATTACAAACCTCCATCTATGAGGAAGAAATAATGAATTGATTAATCAGATTATATATAATCAGATTATATATAATCCGATTCTCCTCTAATCTGCTTGTGTCTGTTGATAAACACCAAAGTAAATCACCAGCGGACAATGAATACTGTTACAATCTCTGAAATTGTGCAAAACATGGATCGATGATATTTTTATTAGCTGATAAAATTTGAAAATGATATAATTTAAAAAAATGAAAAAAATGGATTAGGAAAATAGGTTAATATTGTCAATATTGAAGGTAATCTCAAATAAAATGCAAAATTACCAAAACTCCCAACAGAAATTGAACGGGTTAACTGATTTTTTGAATCTTTTTTAATCGTCTCGTCATTATATAAGGAATCTAATGCAGCATATTAAATTTCAATTTCTTAATATTTTAATAAATATCAATTTCGTTCAACCGTCTCGAATCATATAACACTCTAACAATAGGAAGGTCGCATGACTTACGATCGACCACCCGGGGTCAAGTGTCGTCGAAAAATTTCACTCTCCAGCGGCCAGCTGTGCTCTGCAAATTTAGAGCGCCTGTTTTCGGATCATCGTAAATACTTTCCCGGTGGCGGATTGCTCGTTTCCAGGTGCATAAATGAAGCATATTTTCGATTAATTAAAAAATAACAAAAACAAGACCATTTAAAAAAAAACGGAGGCTTTCTTTTTGTGCATTATGCTATTGAGATTATGTGGTTCAAATATTACATTGAACCATTTATCCTTGTAGGAGGAAACACGTCATTTGTAATACATGGGCTAAGAATCAAGCCTGAGGAAGCGCCTTAAAGCGTTTTCGTGCTGACGCACTGAAGTGAATTCGCTGACTCAGACTATATTCTAACGTGCAGTTCCAGACAATAATGCAGTTCTAAACAAAAAAAAGTGCAGTTCTTAATATGAAAATGTGCAGTTCTAAATGTTTACCACAACACACTATTAGGACAATTTTTTGATAAATAAGGGAAAAAACAGACGTTTATTTGTCTTTCGATGTATGATATTTCTGTATTATTCATTTATTTCTGAGATATATTTTTTATTCATAAATATATAACAAACATGAACGCCAAATTTCAAAACTACGGCCTACATTGAGAAAAAGGGGACTTAATTTATGTTCAATCACGAAGGGTAGTGTGGTGAAGAAAAAACGGAAAGTTGGTTTAAAATTTCCTTTTTTTTTTTTTTTTTTTCTTCTAGCTTTCGAGTTAGGCTGGATCCGTGTAGTTCTAAAATTTTCTTAGAATATACTCTGCGCTGACTTAAAACTTTTTCACATTATTTGTACGTATAGAAAGATTCAAAATTGGAATAGCGTCTTCCCGAATTTACACGCATTGACACACTGGTCCAATGCGTTTTTTTCTGGGTTACATTCTCATCATAATGAGGAGGTATTGTTTTTTTATGACACACGCATGATTTCAGCCCTTTTTGACGCCTATGAAGCGGGGCTTCATAGGCGTCCCTAGGGACTGAAAAGTGACGTCAGAAGTGAAAAATGAAAATTATACATCTATGAGCTCGTATTTTACGATTATTAGCCCACTCACCGTAAATACTCTGAGGAAATTTCGGTTACAGATGATAGAATTTTGCGGTTATGTATGAAAAGTTACCATATATAACTGATCAAATTACCGTAAATTACTGCAAATGTTCACTAATTTCCGGAAATTTTTAGAAATTTTTTAAGATGAATTTAGGTTAATTTATGTTAAGTTTCCATATTTACCTGTAAAATTACCAGAAATTACCGAAAGTTTTCATTAAGGTCCGGAAATTGATGTGAATTTTTAAAAATAAATTTTGGGTAATTTATGGTGAGCTACCATATTTACCTGTATATGAAATGACATTTTTTAAACCAAAATTGAAATACGGCACAAAATGCCGGACTACAAAATTAAAATACGGCAAAAAATGCGATGAGCAATTCTTTAGTGTTCAATGTTCTTGATTATATGACACTTTGTGTGTATTTATAACTTAATATTCCTCATTTTATGATAAAATAGTAAAATACTTTAATATTTTTCCAAAGTAGCAAAACATATTATCGAAACAGAAAGTTCCTCAATGAAACCAAAATTGGCCGGACTAGAAACTTCAGATACGGCAAAATTGGCCGGACTAGAAACTTTAAATACGGCAAAATTTGCCGGAGCTCAATACTCGACCATTAAAGAAACTTTTCTTTGACTGAGAGCCAATGAATATTTTTCTATGATTCAAAGCAAGAAGTTAGCAAGAAAATTTCAATCTATTTCGTACGATTTGAAATCCTAAAAAAGAAAGGTTCCATAAAAGTTCATCATGATCCAGAAATCAGCATTAAAATGTTCTGCTGCGAAAACAACTTAATAAAGTAGGATAGATGGCGCCACTTTCCACACATTTTTCCTATAGTAAGGTTCATAAGTCTCCGCGACAAAAATGATCATATTGCTTTGCAATCTTTGAAACTATGTAACCAATTCAATTCCGAAAAAATAAAATGAAATTTGTAATACCAATCTGGTTAAAACAGCCGGATTTTTTGGTTGGTTAATGTTGTTCAAATAAAATATGCCCAATGTAATTAGCCAAACACAAATTGTATTTGTCTTTTCAATTGCTGAAGACGTAATAAGCAAACACTTTCGAAATATGCATCTGACCCAGGTAGCTAGCTTATTTGTTACCCTGCGGTTTCGACCATAAACACTTTAAGTTTTATTATACTCCCAGGATTATCCCTTTCTTCCCTTTGTAGGTGTACATGATTCAGTCCTACCATGAAGAATAATACAGAGAGACGCATAAGAACTTGGCGCCCCAAATCGCCGTAAGAACCGAGTTCCTCTCAATATTTACCTTTTTTTTTTTTTGCGTCAGATGCAATCTTTGGCAATATTCTTGCCAATCTCGCAGGCGTCAGCTATGCCATAAAACTGGGGAAAAGGAAAAATTGAAGAAAATCCGTCTGTCTTGTCTACAAAAAGGATATTTCAGGTTTAAAATCCTGAAAAATTCCTTGCTATTTGCTCTCACATAATTCCTTGTATAATCTATAACCGTCTGCATAAGAAAAATATATTTACAGGTGTACACTCTACAGTCTACACTCTCTAAACTTAAATCCGTGAGATATCACTGGTCATCAGTAAAAATCCTTACTTATTTGATTCGGTAAGAGCATTTTTTTTTTACTTCAGTTGAATTCCCTGTGAGGTTTACTTGGACTCACACTGAAAAAAGCAGGACTCATTTTGAGTTCTTAAACAAAAGAAAATTACGTGAAATTGCCCTGGCAACGATGCTAATAATTTTATCAGAATAAAAATTTATTTATTATAATTAATGAGATTTAGATAAAATTTATTATAATAAAAAGTGCAAGTTATCATTCCATGCAGTGGCAATATAGTATTTGAAGATAGAACACGTATTCATAATCATAAATATAGTTTACAACATGAGGAAAAACGATGAAAACTATAAAGAGCTGGTTTTATTTTCCTGTTCGTATAAAACTTCTACTTTTCAAATAACTGATTTGTTATCAGAACAGATGTAATGTAAACTTCGCTGGCAATAAAAAATTTTCCTGCCTTTTTTTTTAACATCAATCTATCAAAGTTTTCAATTTTCCTGATCAAGTAGTTACTTTAACTTTAGAACTCTCGTTCGAATTGAAAGCAATTTTCGAAACTTTGACTTTATATGCATATACAAAGAAATCTTAGTTTTATTTCTAGTATTGTGTAATAATATACTAAATTAAAATAAATAATAATAAAATGAATATTATTTACTTGTTTTAAATGTTACCGATATAACCGAGTGGAATATCAAAATTTGAAATTAGTTTCAAAATATTTAGGGTGTATCCACATTTTTAATTTTATTCTTATTTTATTATGAATCATTAAAAAAGTGTCGCCGAATTGAAATGAAAATCATATTACGCACGTTTAGCAAATTTTGTTTAACCTACAAACAATTAAAAATTTTGTTCTTTTTTTTAAACACAGGATTAAATCAATTATTTCTGTTTTTTATATTTTTTTAAAGTGATTTTTTTATAGGTATATCCTAAATCTAAAATAAGAGTGTTATCGAGTGGAAATAAAACTTCAGGGACAGACTTTTTAAACACAATTAGGCACCTTTAGAACTAAAATATTTATCTTTATTCATAATTTATAGAATTCTCAACGTAGCACAAATGACTGGTATACGCATAAATCATTCACAAAATTCTTTCGTCATTAATTGCTCAATTTTTGGTGCCCGGACTCGTATTTGGGAACATGTCACCGAGTGGAAATATGAGTTATATTCTATTTTCTCATTCCTAAACAAAAGCAAATAATATTTTGAAAGATTGCTAAAAAACATTTCGATGTATGTACTTTATCCTAATATTATTTTAAAAATCGTTTAATTCATGGAAATAGGTCAAATGGCCGGTACTTCAATTTCACAACTTTTTCGGATGTTACAGAATTCAGCAATTTCAATTTCAAACTTTCAATACATAATAATTTAAAATACTCCGATGAAAAATTGGAAGTACTCAAGAAGTACTCAAATTGGAAGTACAATTTTAAGCTAAACAATTCAATTTGTTTCGTAAAAAATGCAACTATTTGGTCGATTAAAAATTAATTTTTTTGCTGAAAATTCATCATTTTAGTTAAAAAATTTATTTTTTTTTTCGTTGAAAATTAATTTTTTCAACTAAAACTTTAACTATTTCATTTTTGGTTAAAAATTCATATTTTTTAGTTGAAAACTCAACTATTTTGTTAAAGATTCGTTACTTCTGGTAAAAAATTAATTCTCTGGGTTGAATATTTAACTATTTGGTTGAAAAATAATGTATTTTGTTGAAAATTCGTATTTTTGGGTAGAAAATAAATGCTGTTAGATTTGTTTGTGTAGAAAATAATCCTTTTAGTTGAAAATTTAACTATTTCTGGTTGAAAATTGATGTACTTTGTTAAAAACTCGTCTTTTTTTGTAGAAAATCAATTTTTTAAATTAAAAATGCAACTGTTTGGTTTCAAATTAATCTGTTGTAGTTGATTAAAGTATTTTGTTGTAAATTCGCCTTTTTTTGGTTAAATTCAAATGTTTTTAACTTAAAATAAAAATTTTGTGGTTCAAAAGATCAACTATTACATTTTTGGTTGAAAATTCAACTCCTTGTTCAAAAATTGAACTAATTTCTTAAAAATTGATTTTTTTGGTTGAAAACCCAACTAAGCAGAAAATTCTTTTTTGGTAGTAAATTAATCTTTTTGGCTAACAAATCATCTTTTTGTTTTGAAAATTCCACTATTTGGTAGAAAATTCAACTTTTCTGTAGAAAATTCCTTTGTTTTTTTAAAGTTGATTTTTTCAAATCAAAATTTAACTATATTATTTTTGGTTGAAAATCGATCTTTTTTAGTTTGAAAATTCAACTATTTGGTTGAAAATTTATGTAAATTGCTAAAAATTTGTCTTTTTTTTTTTAATTGATCCTTTTATTTAAAAATTTAACTATTTGGTTAAAAATGTATTTATTTTGTTGAAAATCCGACTTTTTTGGTTAAATTCAACTTTTTTAACTTTTAAATGAAAATTCTGTCTTTAAAATATCAACTATTACATATTTGGTTGAGAATACGTCTTACTTGGTTAAAAATTCAATTACTTCTTTAAAAGTTGAACTTTTTTGTTAATTGATCAAAAACAGTAAAAGTTTATCAGCCCCCCCCCCTCAATCGTCTAACGTTAATTTTGGATGACCCCTAAATAAATTCACGACAAAAATTTAGTCGACAAAAATATTTTTGATAACTTTTGGATAATTATGAGAAAATAAAATAGTGTCGCTTTAATGTTTTTCGAGAAAAAAAATAGCAAAATAGTGTCATCGCACAAAGAGAGTGTCAAATAGTTTAAATAGTGTGGTGAATCCGAAGCCTGTTTTTGAATAAAATTCTTTTGTTTTTTCCTCTGTACTTCCGTCCCAATCGGCACCTTTTTCATGATATTTACCTTTTCCCACTAATTTATATCTTTTATTAGATTTACCTAGATTTCAATTCGATTACGTAAAGTTATAATTTGCGATGTTGGATTAAACGTAATGATAATAATAGGTTGTTATCCGATGATGGAAACATAAAAAGTGAAAAGTGAATAGTGAAAAGTGAAAAGGAAACAGAATCAAGTTCAGGAAACGAATTGAAACTCCATAGTAAATATGCACAGCTACTTAGGTATGTATTTCCAGAGCCCGACGGGTACATTAAAGTTAGATGGTATGGGGTCTTTATCGAGCCACGAATTGTTTGCGGAATGAAAATATTGTCCTTGTAAACAAGTGGTCGTATTGTGCTCTGCGTTCTCGGTTATAACAAATCGTCCTCGGTAACAAGTGTTTCGACCTCTCGAAATGACTTCGAAGGTGATATACATACACAATGTACATGCACATTATACATATAAATTTTTCTTGTGGGGCGCGCGTGCCATCAAATAAGGCGCGCGATTAAAAAACGATCTCTTGTTGATCTCAGATTAGGTCTATCGACACTTGATTGACTTAGCGAAAAGCGTGCTGCGGATAAATACAATTAGCCCAATGCATTATTATCTTCAAATAATTCCTTTTCGTTTACTCACCTGATTTTCAAACAAACTAGGACTCACTCTTATTTACCGAGACAACATTTTTGCGGGAGAAAGTTCTATACTATTTACTCACGTTTGTAGATGAGGTTCAGAATATTATTTAATGCATACATTTGCTCTGAATAAATTTATTCTCATTCCTAAACAAAGTTATTATGTGGATTTTCAATTCATTTATGTGTATTTCTATTAGAGTTTTAATTACCAATCGCAAATCTCTAATGTTTCTAAATATTTATAGCCATGAATTATCATTTGTTTTATTTAATTTTTATATCGCCTGGAATTTAATATATTTATTTTCAATCATAATCTCTTTCTTAGAAAAAAGAACACTGTAAACAATTACTTAAAAATATTTTACCTTAAATTAAAAAATGTATTTATATTAGGAGATGAAATTTTATTAGCAAAAACTAGGGAAAAAATTTATATGGATCCAAGTAATATTTATCTGAATTGAGGAAAACGTAGGATTAAATTCTAAAATTCAGATATTGATTTTCTTACATTCAGACAATTTTTTGCTGACTTTAAGTACATTTCTGAAATTAGGATGCAACACTTTCAGCATTCATTTTTACTGTGGTGTTAGCTTGAACTCTAAAATTTTACATGAAAGACGAATTTTCAATTTAAAAGGACGCATTTTTAACAAATCAGTTGAATTTTCGAACAAAACATATGGTTTTAATAAAATGGTTCAAATTTTCAACAAAATAATTAAATTGTTTATAAAATTGTTGAATTTTAACCAAATGGTTAAATTTTCAATTAAATAATTATATTTTAAAGAAAACAGTCGAATTTTCGACCAAAAAAGATGACTTAACAAAACAGTGAAACTTTAAACGAAAAAAATGAAACTTTCATCAAAAAGTTAAATTTTTAACCAAATAGGGGACACTTATCAGTGATCGGGACGCATATTTACTTTCTCTCAACCAAATTATTATAATGTTATGAAAGTGCAGTAATATGAATGAGATTGACATTTATTTTCTATCCTATTCTCGAAAATTTTCCAAATTTAATACTTTTTTACAGAATGGCCTTCCAAAAGTGTGTTCGACCATCGTTAAATTTACTCTCATCAAATTTTCAACTCGTTTCAACCTAAAAGACGAATTTTACACTCAGAAGATTTATGTTTTACCAGAAAAAAGACGAATTTTTAACAAAACACATAAATTGTCAACAAAATTGTTGAATTCTGAAGCCATAAAGTCGAATAATCAATACAAAAAAGTTTAATTTTCTACTTGAGAATATGACTTTCAAACAAAAAACTTAATTTTCTACAAAAAAGTGAAATTTTCAAATGAATAATGTAATTTTAAACCCAATAATTGATTTTTCTACAAAAATAGCTAAATTTTCGACAAAAAAGTTCATTTTCAACCAAGTAGTTTAATTTTCTGCCAAATTTGGGAATTTTCAAGCCAAAAACATGAATTCTCAACAAAACATATAACAGTTGATATTTCAAGAAAAAAAAATTTAATTTTAAATAAAAAACTGTTGAATTGAATTAAATAAAAATATGAATTTTCAACACAATCGTTGAATTTTCAGCTGAAAAGGAAAAAATGTTTAACAAACTTAAAAAGAAAAGTTAAATGAAGTAATTTTCCACACAAAAAAAACCTAATTTTTTACAAAATCGTTAAATTTACAGCCAAAAAGATGCATTTTGACCAGAACTTTTTAACTTTTTAACCAGAAAAGATAAATTTTTATCCAAACAGATAAATTTATAAAGAAAAACACACATTTTTAACAAAAAATGGAATGGTTAAATTTTTAGTTTGAGAAAATTAATTTTCAAGCAAAAATGAAACGAACTTTTTACAAAATAGTTAAATTTTCAATCAAAAAGATTATAATCTTCAAACAAACAAAAAAAATAATTTTTAAGAAAGTAGTTCAACTTTCAACCAAGTAGTTAAATTTTTGACAAAAAAAAAAAAGATTTTTTTGTTATTCTTCATTATTTTGATTATTCCCTTTTTATAATTCTTTCCTAAAATCCCCTGTCCCAAATTACCTGTCAAAAAGTCAAAATTGTTATTCTTTGCGAAATTCCCTGCTAAAAGTCAAGATTGACATTCTTTACGGAAATTCCCTGTCCTAATTTTCAAAATTATATTTCTCTTATGAAATTCCATGTCACAGCTTAGAAGTATGATTCTATTCGAAAATGCCCTATTCCAAGTCAGGATAATTTTAATTCTTTACGTGAATTTTTTAAATAACTCCCTGTTCCAACAAAAAATTATAAATCTTTTAGAAAATTTCCTGTCTAAAAGTCAAAATTATAATTTTTTACTGAAATCCCCTGTCCCAACATAAAATAATAACTTTGTTATAAAATTTCCTATCCCAATGTCAAAATTAGAATTTTTTGTGAAAATTACCTCTCCCAAAGTTAAAATTATCATGCTTTGTGAAATTCCCTATTTGAACGTCAAAATTAAAATTCATCACGGAAATTCCCTGTCCCAATTGTCAAAATTATATATTTTTTTACTGGAATCCCTTGTCCCACTTTAGAATAATAATTTTAAAAAAATAAAATCCCCTATCTCAATGCCAAAATTCTAATTTTTTTTTAGAAAATTACTTGTCCCAAAGTAAATTTTTCCATTCTTTGCTACGATTTCATGTCCCAAGGTAAAAATTATCATTTTTTACGAAATTCCCTGCTAAAAACTCAAAATTATAATTTTTTACTGAAATTCCATGTCTCAACTTAGAATTATAATTTTTTTTTAAATTCCTTATTCCAAATCAGAATGATCGTAATTCTTTACGTGATCTTTTTTATATTTCTTTCATTTATTTTCTGTCCCAACTCAGAATTATAAATATTTAAAAAAATTTCATATCCCAAAGTCGAAATTGTATTGGAAGATTCCCTATTCCAAGCGTGAATCAGGATTTTTCGCAAACTCTCTGTTGCCACTCAGAATCAGAGTAATATAGTATATGAAACCACTTTTAATTTGCATATTAGTACATTCGACTGAAAAATCCCAGTAACTGAATCACGCTTCCGGTCTTTTCCCGTTTTTCCCCCGGTGAACTAAATTCACGATCATTTCCTTGTTTTTCCAAATTCCCAATTAGATATACACTAGGGTGGGCCGAAAATGTTTAAAAATATTTTTATTATGGCTAGCAAAAATCTTTTTCTACGTATCAAAATGAGTCTTCATGATTTTTTTCAGATTTTTAAAACGATATCTTCAGTTAGCAGAAACTTTTTGAAGTTTGAAACTTTGAAAAAAGTGATTTTTTCCAATATGTTTCAATGTTCGGTCACCATTTCTTCATCGAATTAGTTTTTACTGTACAAATTCATTTATTTTTATGTAACAAACGATTTTCAAAAACTTTTAGTGTTAAAAAAAAATTCTCGTGATGCATGTAGTTACGTAGAATATAATTTTTATTTGAAAATCGAAGTTTCGAAGATATTCAAAAATGGTACAAAATCATAATGTTTTTTTAATATCCTTTTCAGGGGTCTTTTAGGGCCTAAGAATACATGTAAGTTTAGAAGGAAAATACAAAATAACTATCATTGCGATTTTGGCGTATGTCATTAAGTAAAATAATATTTTCCCAGCTTCAAAAAATGTTCGTGTCGCGAGGAATTTCGAAGTTTTTATATAGTTTTTTATGGTCAAGACCGCAAAAAAATTTTTTTTTTTTAATTCTGACTATGGCTAGCAAAAATCTTTTTCTACATATCAAAATGAGTACCCATGATTTTTTGAGATTTTTAAAACGATATCATCAGAAATAATCTCAAACATTTTATAACACATGAAATTTATATAAAAGTAAATATTCCTATTTTAAACAAAGTTACACTTCGAGGTTAGGTTATTCCATTTTAATAATTTTAGTATACACACTTGGTCTGTTTACCCATCATTATCGTCGCGAACATTGAAAGTATAAAAATAGTACGATAATAAAATTTTTGTTTAGTTATTCCGATTTTTTGGCTTAGACAGTAATATCGAGCAGCAACAACTATATGAACAAAAATGCCCAGCTGGGAAAATATTAGTTTGCTTAATGATACGCCAAAATCACAATTAAAGTTATTTTGTCTTTTCGTTCTAACCTTACATGTATTTTCAGGCCCTAAGAGACTCCTAAAAAGGATATTGAAAAATTTTCTTATGATTTTGTACCATTTTTGATTATCTTCGAAACTTTGATTTTCAAATAAAAATTATATTCTACGTAACGACATTCATCACCAGGATTTTCTTAAGACTAAAAGTTCTTGAAAATCGTTTATTACATCAAAATAAATGAATTCGTACAGTAAAAACTAATTCGATGAAGAAATGGAGACCGAACGTTGAAATATATCGAAAAAATCACTGTTTTCAAAGTTTCAAACTTCAAAAAGTTTCTGCTAACTGAAGATATCGTTTTAAAAATCTGAAAAAAATCATGAAGATTCTTTTTGATATGTAGAAAAATATTTTTGCTAGCCATAATCAAAATTAAATTTTTTTTCGGCCCACCCTGATATACACCCTGCTAAATTTAAAAACGGAGTCGCTATTTCGCACACATATGTATGGCGAAATAGCCGACGGTAGCTTCTTTTGACATACAAGTATGGCGAAATAAGGACGGTACCTTAATTCGCCCGTCGGAATATATGCAGGAGGGGGTGAATTTCAAAACAAGTAGAGTATGTTATTTATTATTATATAGTGGATTTTAATTAAAAAATTAATCATAGAAAATGCAATTATAATTGCACCATCGAAACATGTGATGCGAGTCAAGCTCAAAATCTCAAAGACAGGGCTCAGAGGTGATTCTGACCATCGCTATCAGGTCTGATTCCAATTCAGATCATGCAACTTCAAGTCACAGAATCATTCGCCTCTTAAATATGTTGTTCACTATATACTTTAGTCACATGTATTTTTTGTAGAACGTTTTAAAACAAGCAAAGTGTTTTCTTAGAATTTTCTCAAATATACCGTTGTTTGGAAAAAATTCTCGTGGCCACAAAAATGGTTGAACCCACATAAAACTTATTTTTTCCATTCCATTCTGAATATAGAATGTCTCTCTTATAGAATTAAACATTTAACAAACAAAAAGTAAAAATCCTGCTTGGGACTTTTGAATATTCCAGAAACGTCCCATGGATATCCTGGATATATTATAATTTCCGCCTTGTGCGATATCCGACAGTTTATCCCTGGGATATCCCGGGGACAACCTGGGAGATAAATGGGATCGAATGGATATCCCGGTATATCCTATTGATAGTGCACTATTAGCTGGAATTATTGCATCTGCACTCATAGAACAGAAATAATTCTGATAGTATTCAAATGAATTATTATAAACAATTTTTATAAACAAATTCTTACCAATGTTTTTTTTCATAGTTATAATTTTGAGATCGTTCTAACTTCGAACACATACTTAAAATTAAATAGCTTAACTTGAAATTGTACAATATCGAATTCATTACATTTTGATGTTCTGAATGCGCAATTGTTTAATTTGTGACTCTAAAAATTTAATATTGTTTAACTTAAACCTTTTTCAACTTCAAGAGATTAAGTTTTAAACATTTTCAATTATTAAGATAGTTGCCGTATTAAAAATTAGATCTCTAAAAAGGATAGTTTTTCTACGCTTTTAACAATCAAAATAATATTACTGATAATTTTCTTGCTACCGTTTCTTACCAATTGAAAAAAATGGTTGAATTTTAATAAATGATAACTTATTTTTTCAGGCAAAACATTCTCTACAACTTTACTTTATGCAATTTATTTTTATTTTCTTAAAATTAAAATTTTTCGTTCGTAGCGATAATAGCAAAGTATAATGAAATTTTAATTTCGCGCATTAGATTTTTGCGCCACCTAACAGCGGTGGCCAGAACGACTTCTGATCCCTATTTTTGAGATTTTGAGGTGGATTTTGAGGTTAACTCGCCTTACATGTTTCGCTCGTTTCGCTGGTGCAATTATAATTGCCTTTTAATGATTAATTTGTTCATTATAATCTACTATATATTAATAAATAACCCACTCCCCTTATTTTGACTGTCATCCCCTCCTGCCAATATTCCGACGGGCGAAATAAGGTAGGGTATGGAGGGGCAGCGCCGACCAGTTAACAGTCAATGATTTTTTAAAGTTAATAAGATGTAGAATTGATCAATTTTTTTTTTCATTTCGAGTCCTACATTATTGTATATCATATTTCTTTAAGTATTAGTTACATGAATAAAACAATGAATTAACAATTTAATTATTTCTAACAAGCTGTAATTCGTCGGCTTTGCCCCACGTCGGAGGGCAAAGCCGACCGCAACTTTTTATAAAAATCAAAACATTTGAAGATGGGAAAACATTATGGTTCGGGTCTGTGGTATTTTATGTACTGGAAAAATTACCTTTAAAAATATACAGCAAGAAGAATAAGTTATTAAAAAAAAAATAGTGATAGCTGTGATATAACATCTTATTCGTTGACATTCCACTAGAGACGGACTACGGGCAACGGTTTCTACCGTACCAACCGGATTGAAAATAATAATATTCAATAGTTTCTTGCCCCCCTGGTGATGCCTCAATTATTTACGATATTTAATATACTTTGGACTTGAATTACGTTCAATGATTATAATGAAATAAAGTGATATTGTTTTATCTGTCAAAATAACAAATTTTCATACTGTAAGTATTGCCATTAATGTTCAAAACTTTATATTTCTGCCAGCGAATCTTCCATTCTTTCGTTGTCAAAACTGTTTTCTGCATCATTTTTCTGTTACAACGTCAATTTACAAGCTTCTAGTAAGTAACACTATCTCTTTAATCAAATAGATTTATTTAATGCAAAGTAGAATTAAAGTTGTTAAATAATAGCGGTTTCATAAGCAAAGTCGCCTTCACCCCACCGGTCGGCGCTGCCCCTCCTTACGCTACTTTGTTGAAAATTCGTCTGTTTTGGTTATATTCAATTGATTTTTATTAAAAATTAAAATCTTCTTTTGTTGAAATATCAACCATTATATATTTTTCTGTTTTGAAAATTCCTCTTTTTGGATGAAAATTCAACTCCTTGGTTTAGAGATGACTTTTTTTTTAATTCATTTTTTTGGTTAAAGATTCATCATTTTGTTATAAAATGCATCTATTTAGTTGGAAATTGAAATAATTGGTTGAAACTTTCCTCTTTGGGGTAAAAAATTAATTTTTTAACTAAAAATTTAAATCTCTAATTAAAAATTACCTTTTTGGTTGAAACTCTGTATCTTCGGGCTGCAAATTCTACTGTTTTGTATAGAAAATTTGTCTTTTTGTCATAGAAATTCAACAATTCAACTATTTTCTTAAAAATTCGTCGTTTTTGGTATACATTTTTCTAACTGCGAATTCAAACATTCTATTTTTGGTTGAAAATTTATCTTTGATATTTTAAAATTCAACAGTTTGGTTTTATATTTTTTTCTCTGTTGACTGAAAATCTCTCTTAGTTAGAAATTCCTTCCTTTTGCTTGAATTCTACTGTTTCTGATTAAAAATTAAAATCATGTTTGGTTGACTATTTCGTTAAATATTTTTTTGTTTTGTTATCATAACTGATTTTTTAAACTGAAAGTTGAACTAATCCAGTTGAATATTTCATCCATTTATTTGCGAATTGAGCTCTTCGATAAAAATTTAATTTTTTTAACTACAAATTTAACAACTTAATTTTTTGCTGAAAATTCGTCCTTTTTAGTAGAAAATTAATCTTCTTAGTTGAAATTCGTCCATCTGAATGAAAATTCAACTATTTCGTAAGCAAAGATTCATAATTTTAGTTGAATATTTATATTTTCGGTAGTAAATTCAAATATTTCTGTTAAGATTCATCATTTCAGTTGAAAATTCTTCACTTTGGTTGGAAATTTACCTATTATATGAAAATTCATTTTTTCAACTGAAAATTTAACTATTTTATATTTTGTTGAAAATTGATCTTTTTTATTTTAGCATTTTATTTTTTTGTTGATAAATCAAATATAGTTGAAAATTTGTCTTTTTTGGTGGAACATTAATCTTTTTGGTGCACAGTTCATCTTATTGTTTAAAAATTCTACTTTTCGTTTTTGAAATTTAAGTGTGATCTAAAAAAATCGTCTTACTGACTTGAAAATTGAACTATTTAGTTGAAAATGAAACTTTTGTTTGGTGAAATTTTAGTATTTTTTACTCGGAAGATCACCCATTTGGTTGATTGGACTAACTGGTAAGAAATTCAACTTTTTTGTTGAACATTTGATTATTTTGTTTAAAAATCAACTGTTATGTCAAAAAGTCATTTTTTCGGTCCCCTGTTTTAAAAATTAGCATTTTGGGCTGTGAAGTCAGACACTTTTGCATGTTTCATAATTCTTGATTTATTGCCAAAGCTTATACACTGAAAAAAGATTAGTTGTGACACCTAATTAAATTGCTAGGAAAAATTTTTCAGTTAGTAAATAATGGTACTGCTATTTAGTTGGGTGTGAGAACTATTTTTGTTAAGTGCGGAACAAATAGTTGCCCTTACTATCTAATTAGGTGGACTTACTATTTTATTCTTCCAAAACGACTATCTGTAGGTATTTGAAGTTCGTAATATAGTTAGTCATGTATAGTAAAAAATTTGTAGATATAACTATTATCTTTTTGTTGCATAGGGACTATTAAAATATCTGTCACTATACAATCGAAATCTGAATTAAAAAGATCCCAGTGGGCACGCGGGCATCTTTTTTTGGGACATCTTAGAGACGCCGATGTCAGTTAAATGTTAATTCAGCTGATAAAACGTTTTGAAAAAAATATGTCCCTATACCCACTGGGATCTTTCTAATTGCAGATGCACTTTGTAGGTCAGGAATTCCAGTAAAACTTAAAATTCGTTTGATTTTACAATTTCTTATACACACCTTCAAGTACTTCGATCCTAAACTTTGCAACACTCCTAATAATTCCATCATGATGATCGTGAGCTGCCAGATGGTCAGGCAGATCTCAATAATCTAACAACTAGCCAGCAAGAACATCTGCGACAAACGGTTAGCAGCGGAATATCATCAGTGCCTGCTGAGGAGGCTTTGGCTAGTGTTAGCTATTTGCAGCCAACCACCCCAACAGAAATACCGTGAAGGAGCATCAAGTGGGATACCACAATGAATAAGGAATTGGTGCGCCTCTACTCTCAAAGTGCGAAGTTTGAAACCACACGTGAGAAAGGATACAATTTTAGGACGAAATTTGCTGCAAAGTATCCTCATATAACGAAAGTCGCGCTCAGGGATCTTATCGCTAAGGTGAAGGACATCAGGACTAATCTACACATCGCAGAAGACCGAACAACGGAGATTAAACAACAGGTTGATTTGGCGTGGAAAAAGACGGCAATAAACATCAGTTAGAAGAAGCCGCGTCACAACATTAAGCAGCGGCAGTTGATGTTCTTCCTCAACCCGTTGATGATCTAGCATCACCACATCCTCCAGAGGTAGATGGCCTAATGCAACCAGAGGCAGAAGCAGAGACTCAGGAACCAAGAAGGCGATTAAAATGGACATACCATATGAACAGATACGTTATGCGCCTTTATTTTTTGGCAGAGAAAAGTCGGCGAAGTGTCAGGAGAGAAAACGATCAAGTCTTCTAACTTGAGTACCCAGAGCTCGGAAGAGGAACAGCAGCTTCCTATTGATGAATTTCCTTTGAAAGATATAAACAACGAAGACCTGATTGAAGCTGAAGGCATAGGTGCTAGGAATAATGAACATTAAGTACCGGATCTACTAGAAACACATCCAGACACGTTTCCCTATATTTCATAATAGCTCTAAGAAAGCACCTGGCGACGACTTTTGTCACCTACAACACTCGCGGTCGCTGTGTAAGCATAACAGCGGTAAAAGACGAACTGCAAACGACACCATTCTCCTAATTTTGTACCTACAACATCATTGCAAATTATTTCAAATATCGTATTGCATTAACTAATGACAACCTCATCTCATCAGTCACTTGACTTTGTCCGTGGCTATGACGGAAAACCGGGTTCACCCGAGAACAAGTTTTAAGAAGTAATAAAGGTAAAGACAAAGCTTGATAAATTATAGTTCAATCCTAATTTGTTTCCATTCTGTTTTTTATTTGAAATTCAAACTCTGAATAAACTGAACAATATTGAAGTTACGAAATTCCCAAGATAACTAGCTCTCTGAGTTTTTCTACATTAATGATCAAATTACCGACTGTTACGACCTTCACCAAATTTTTCGGTCTTCGTGCGCCACATGTGATTTAGCAAGATTTAATCAATTTCAATATACGTGTGAATTCAGAACGTTTATAGAATCGATTTTTGATATCAAATGCATAACAAAATACTTCACCTATTGAACGATAACTCTTTTATTATTCGAGTCTTTAAAAATATGCTGTAAGATTTTTATTTCTATAAAGAACTTTTCCATCTGTTTCCGTTAAAACTGTATTTTTATATATACTCTTCTGCCAAGTATTTTAAAACTGAAATCGCATTACAGCACTAGCACCACCCCACTCTCCGCTATATAATATATTGACGACTACTTGCGGTGACAAAAAAAAGTCGAATCACAAAAATTAAAAACTATACATAAACCATAATAATATCATTGCATATTTACCCATTGAAATATCGAGAACGGATAAAGCGAAGACCATAGTACCAACGAACCTCATTTTTTTTATCTACGAGAATTTGCTCAGAAACTCGTGACCGTAGCGTATCTAATAACTTTTTTACAAGATATTGTATTATATATATGATTCGGAAGACGATTTGGAGAGGAGAATCTTATTTTTCAGAGATATGTGTATCTCATTAATTTATTGTATCTGTTTCTTTATTTGGAGAATCTAAAATGACTTGTATAGTACGTTACGTTATCAGTTATATTTGCTCCACATGTCTCAAATAGTTAAGAATATTGAGATAGATTACAATGCAACTCTGTAAAAATACTTCATTGTGTACACATTTATAAAAACCTGAAAGCTCATGCATATTTGAAATCTTGCATACATTTCCTAAGAGCTTTTGGTTTCTTTTGCTTTATTTTGTTTATTTCAAGAGAGTGGAGAAACACAATAAATGAAATTTTTTGTAATATTTTCATGCACTGCTTCCGCTTTGCTGCTACTTCCGTTTTATTATCCGGGTTGTCCATGGTGTCCGCCTTTGCTTTCTATAAAAAAAGTCAGCAGCAGCAGCTTCCACTGTTTTGTTGCAAGTATTCTGGCACTGACCTGCCTATCAAATCGTTTCCTATATCTCCTCCAGCTCGGGGGTGTCTCTCACCTATCCCACTATTCCTATATAATGCACGAGCTGTACCTTTATCGTCAATCCATGCAAATATGGTACCATCCATTATTAGGAGATTCAAAGGAAGTTTAGCTTCCATATGGCCATGGGGACCAGTTAGGAGATTATTTATATCTCCTTTTGTTTCTCATATGGATAGATCTTCTATGTATTTAATATGCATACTATGCAAAGGAGGATCAGTTGTCAATGATGTGATCTTGTTTATCTTGTTCAACCACAATCTTATTGCCTTCTATCAAGTTTCTGTTTCACGAAGTAAATCTAATATGCAGAGTAGCCACAGATCACGGAATCCCTAGAAATCAGGGAAGATGTAGGGAATTCTTTTAGTCAGGGAAAGTCAGGGATTTAAAAAAAAAAGTTGCAAAGGTCAGGGCAGGTAGCACTTAAGGCATTTTTGAAGAAGAATCAGGGCTGCCACTCAGTCAGTTTTAGTCAATTTTTTTTCTCAAATCACATTTTAGTCACTTTTTAGGCGTTTGTAGCCCGAGCAGAAACTTTTTTAGTTAGCTGGTGAAGCAAGGAAAGGGGGTATTCCGAAGTACTTTAAAGCATTTCGGGTATTTTAAATAATTCCAAAGAATCTTAAAGGGCTTTAAAGAGCTTCAAAGAATTTCGAAAGATTTTTAAGAATTTGAAAGATTTTAGGGTATTTTTAATACTTTCGAGGAATTTTAAGGAGTTTTGAAAAGTTTTTGAGGGATTTTAAAGATTTTGAAAAATGTTAGGGTATTTCAAAAGGTTCTAAGGCGTTTTCAAGGGATTCAAAAAATTTCAAGGAATTTCCGAGGAATTGAATGATACTATACCTATAGAATATTAGGTTTCAAGATATTTCAAAAGATTTGAGGGCATTGTATCGGATTTTTTTTTAATTTGAATGATTTTAAAGGAATTTTAAATCTCTCAAGGTAATCTAATATATTTTCCAGGATTTTAAGAAAAGTATTGGTTTTCGCAAGAATTCAGGGATTTTGTAAGATTTTAAAGATCTTCAAATATTTGAAGGTATTTAACAACTTTTTAAAAGAATTCTAAGGTATCATTAAATATTCCAAGGAATTTTCAATTGATTTCTATAATTTTAAGGGATTTGAAGTATTTTAAGGTATTTTTTAAAACTTCAAAGAACTTTTCAGAGCTTCAAAAAATGTCGAGACATTTAAGACATTACGATACAGCGGACAGTCACTCTTCACATTACACTCCGCTGTAACGTAATGTACAACATTATGATACTCTACGCTGTCGCAAAAAAACTTATAAATGCATCGTCGTTACATAATAGTATATTATTCGCATATACAAAATTTATGCGTACTGAATAATATTCCTCGAATTCTTCAATTTCTGTAAAATCCTTTTACGTCTATTTCAGTTAAAACCCCGTTTTTATAAATGCTCTTCTGACATGTACTTCAAACAGAAATTGCATTACAGCACTGGCACCATAATCCACGCTCCCCTACGAAAAAATTTTGCCTACCAAAAAAAAAAAACTATAAGTAAAACATAATAATATTATTGAATATTTACCGACAAAATTATCCAGAACAGCTAAAGCGTAGACCAGAGTATCAGCGAACATCATTTTTTCTAGCTGCAAAAATCCACTCAGAAGCTCGTGAACGTATTGTATCTAATGCAATTTTCACAAGACATTGCATCATACATACTAATGTGAAGATAATTTGGAGGGGAGAATCTCCTGTTTTGGAGATGTTTGTATTTAATAAATCTGTTCCTTTTTCCTTACCTTGAGGATTTTAAATGACTTGTACGGTACGTTACGTTATCAGTTATATTTGCTTCCAATATCCAAGAGAGTTCAGAATATTGACATAAATTACAATGCAACCTTGTCAAAATAGTTCAAGGATGTATGCACTTCGATTTTTCTATATGCTGTCGTACGTGGGGTACATATTTTGTTAAAAAATCATCTTTTTCGGTTGAAAATTCGATTCCTTGGTTAAAAATTGAACTATTATATTCTTGTTCGAAAATTGAACAGTTTGGTTGAAATTTTTTTCTCTTTTTGCTGCAAATCTCTCTTAGCTAGAAATTCCTTCCTTTTGGTCGAATTCTACTGTTACTAATTCAAAATTAAAATCTTTTTGTTGACATATCATCTATTACATTTTTTGTTGAGAATTTTTTCGGTTGAAAATTCATTTCTGTCGTTGAAGATTCACCACTTCATTTGAAATATTAACTCTCTCGTTAAAAAATTAACTATTTCGTTAAAAATTAATTTGTTTGTTTGTTTAAAACTGATTTTTTGAACTGAAAGTTGAAATTATCCAGTTGAATATTCCATCAATTTAGTTGGGAATTAAGCTCTTTGATTAAAATTCAATTTTTTATCTAAAAATTTGACTACTTAATTTTTTGTTAAAAATTCGTCTTTTTGGTAGAAATTTAATCTTCTTAGCTGAAAATTAATTCTTCTGAATGAAAATTCAACTATTTCGTAGGTAATGATTCATAATTTTAGTTGAATATTCACCTTTTTGGTGGAAAATTCAATCATTTCTGTTAAGATTCATCATTTCAGTTGAAAATTCATCACCATGGTTGAAAATTTAAGTATTTAGTTGAAAATTCATTTATTCAACTGAAAATTGAACTATTCTATTTTTTGTTGAACATTTACCTTTTTTATTATAATATTTAACTTTTTTGCTTTATATTTATATTTTTTTGTTAAAAAATCAAATCTATGTAAAATTTGTCTTTTGGCAGAACATTAATCTTTTTTGTGCACAGTTCATCTTATTTTTTAAAAATTATCCAATAAAATTTCTTAAAATGTAAGTGTGATCTAAAAATTTCGTCTTTCTGACTTGAAAATTTAACTATTTAGTTGAAAATGCACCTTTTTTTTTGGTGAAATTTTAGACTTTTTCATTCGGAAGATCGACCATTTGGTTGAAGATGCATCTTGTGTGTTGAAAATTCAACTGTTTTGTTGAAAAGTCATTTTTTCGGTCCCCTGTTTTAAAAACTATCATTTTGGACTGTGAAGTCCGACATTTTATACATTTTTTATAATTCTTGATTTATTGCACGGAGAGAAGTATACCAAAGCGGGTGCAGTTTTCACCGTAACCGTTGCTGCGCTGACCACAAGAGGTCTCCAGAAAAATCATGTTGTGGCTGGTTAGCGACGGTTACGGTTGATGACGGAAATATTACTGCTACACCGCGACAGTCACTGCGCGCCACCGTAAAAGATTCTGCAGGGACTCTTGCGTCCGTCGCAGTAACAGTTACTACTAGATTCCCGAGCCGTCACGGTTACCACCGCAATGGGATTGGACGGCACTCAAGTCTAACGATATCAGCTGATCGTCGTCGCGCGTACTTGAATGTTTCTGTGTCGCTGCAAGAAACGTCGAAATTTATTATATTTTCGAGATATTGTTTGTTAGTTTGTAATTTTGTGAGTTAAGCGTATAAGTGGTGAAAGGAAAAATTCAAAGAGCAACACGATATCAATGTATGTTTGTGGTAATTGTTTATTTTGACGGCTTCTGCTAAAAATGGCTCTTGAAGGTATTTAAATTTCTCTAAAATACTAATATCAGTAATATAATAATAAAACAGAAGGGCAAGAAGGTTTTTGCAACTTTTTCATTGTTTTCAATTGTTAAAATTTACGAAATAGTATGTACCTAACCTATATTTGTCGTTTAAGATGTGACCGATGACTCTTCTGTGATCAGTCGCTAGCACGTGTTTTTTTTTAAGGGCGAGTTAAAAAAGGGGTTCGAGACGTGACTCATCACTCTTTTGTAACCAGGGTGAGCTGGGAAAGAGTTTACTGCGTATTTGAACCATCAGTATTGAATCAATAACTTAAGAACCTAACCTCAAAACACTTCAAGTCGAAACTCGAAAATAACTACATTTCGAGCAGAACAGGTTGCAGAAACCTTCTTGCTCCTTCTTTTTTATTATGATCTTGCTGTTATTAGTATTTTTGAGCAATTTAAATACCTTTAAAAGCCATTTTTAACAGAAACTGTCAGAGTAAACAATTACGATGTTTGTAACTCCTCAATCAATCAAAAACGGTGCGGACAGTAATGCTTGCGGAGTAAATCGTAATTATCACTGCGAGTGATTTAACTATAGCTGCGCTGCGTATTACGGTTACGCGCCGGAGCGGTTGAAGTGCGCCCACAATGGTTCATCCGAGCGCAGCAACAGCTTCTGCCTCCCTCCCACTCGCAAGTTCTGCGCGACGGCAGCGGACTTGGCCGTAATGGTCGCGGTAAACTTCTCTCCGTGTACACACCGCGTATATTGAGCTACCAAATTACAAGCCTACTTATTCGAAGATGCCCTGGGAGGTATGGGGTTACTTAATAATAATTGTAAGGATAAGGTTACTTATTTTTACTTAACTTAAGCCTGACTCGTGGCTGGACGGTAAGCCTAATATTTTATAGTTTCATTCAGCCGTTCTTTCCTCCCGTTCGGAGGTTAAATACGGCTTCAGCGAGTCCCCGAAAAGTTATTTCACATCTTTCCAAATCCAGTAAACAAAACTTTGTTACAGTATGCATGTATGAATGTATGTCTGTATGTATGTATGTATGGCTGTATGTATATATGCAACTGTGCATGCATGCTGTCTGCCTGTTTTATTGTCTGTATGTGATGTTACTTGAATGTTGTGGCCATGCTAACTTTTTAAGGAATAGCCCGCACTCAAAATTCAGTCTCCAATAAACTTTTTGAAGGTTAGGTTCTCAACATTTTGAAAATTAAAAAAAAAAGACAAAAAAACTATTTTTCTGATATATTAGGAAATTGCAATCACAATTTTTACTAGATATCAAATATATTTCAAAACTATCTTCATGACATTTTTCGATTTAAATAAAATTTGAAAAGTTGGAGCATTTTAAAAAAGTAGAAAAAAGTATTCTTCTGATAGATTGGGACATTTTAATGCAATTTTTTACCACATATTAAATACATTTCAAAAGATCTAATAAAGTATTTTGAGCAGACACAAATTTCAAAAGATAAAGCAATCTACAAATTTTTAAGGATTTTATAAATTTTTGTCAAAGTTTCTGGTACATGACAAAGAGTCTTGTATATTATCATAATGAAATTTTGTGTTTCGATCAAAATGAAAAAAGTTATATACTTTTCAACATTTTGAAAATTTTCAAACAATAGAAGAAACTATTTTTTGATAGGACTGTGTGATCACAATTTTTACTATATATCAAGTATATTATTTCAAAACGTTGCTAATTCATTTTTTGATCAGATCAAAATTTGGAAAGTGAGAGCAATTTAAACATTTGAAGAAGCAAAATCTTTTTAGGAGTTTCAGAATTTTTTTTCAAGTTTCAGGTACATACCAGATCGGCTTGCAAATTATCGTAATGAAATCTTTAATTTTTTTAACATTTAAAAATTTTTCAAGCAATTGAAGAAACTATCACTCTGATGGATTAGGAGATTTTAATCTAAATTTTTACTGGATATGAAACACATGATAAAGGATCTAATTTCTCAATTGTTCAAACAATTGGTATCAATCTTTGAGCTAAGGAAGAACTAAAAAACGTGCACTACCAAAAGAGCCCACCTGAATATTTTTGAATTCCAAAATATCTCTAAAACTGAAGAGATGAGAGTTTCTGAAATGAATTTGTGAAAGATTTTGAAAGGCAAAATGAAGAAAAAAACCAGTTGGTTGAATTTCAAATTGAGGAAGACAGGTATAGTACGAACTTCCTGGCCAGACAGATTAGATGTTGGCCAAGTGTGAAAAGTGGAATTCGGCCCGCAGACTCGTAGACGTAGGTCGTAGAGTAGAGCTTCGTTTGTAAATTTAAGGAAAATTTTCAAATGGTGCTCAACCGGAAAGTATTTGAGATTCTTTTGAACCCGCACCCTTCATATCTTCTCTCGACCCCCGTCTATTAAAGATAAATTTTGTTGGCGAACTCATGAGCACTGGAATTTTTAAAACTAATAACCGGGTCCTGATCCGGTTCTTTTTAGGAACGGTTCCCTGCTTGTTCCGAAAACGGATAAGAAACGAGACGATACTACTTTTTCCGCTCCTGAACGAAGCCACATTTATCTCTCCTGGTTCCAGATCTGACCGACCTCGTTCCGGCTCCAGGTTCGTTCCTACGCGGAACAAATCCAGAACCAGAATCTCGTTCCGGAAGGAATATTGTAATCAAAATTCTAAAGTAAAAAAAGCGACTTAAGGTACTAACGGACTTTTCGAGTTAAGGAATATGAATTTCGGATTTAAATTCAATAATTCAAAAAAGCGATACAAATTTTGAAAAAATTTAATAAATTCTGGGACTATATCCAAGTCGATAATAAAGGAGTTCCCCAATCGTAGAAATAAAATTTACGTTAAAATTGTAAAAAGCCCCCTATATTTTCGAAATTTCATTATATTTATGGATTTTCACGACAGTCAGCACGAGGTGCTTATTCAGGTCTCAAAATACAAACTTTGGGTCAAAATTGAAAAATTAAAAAAGTTGACTCAAATTTTAGTATTTTAATAATTTAGTCGATTTTTACGAAATTCTGTGCCAGGGGGGTTTTCGGGGCGCAAAACACGATTTCAGAGTAAAAATTTAAAAAAAGCAACTTAAATTTTAAAAAAACAACTTGAATTCAGTAATTTTTAATAAAATAGTTCAACACAATTTTCAAAATTTGCAGTAAACTTGCTGTGTTCTTTTAATCAATAAACTTCCTCGTACTCGATTTTTATGAAAATATACGAAAATTTAATAACGTTTTTCAAATTCAGGTTCACTGCTGGAGTTTTGTGATGTCGCCCGAAATTTTTGCGCTGTGAGTCAGCAAATCTATAGACCAGGTAAACTGGGGGGGGGGGGTCACGAGCCGCCATCTCCAACATAACGGCTTGTTTTAGGTTTTTCAAATTTTTCTTATATAGATGTCTCATATAGATGTCTTCACATAGATGTAAAATAAATTAAATTTCAATGGGAATATAAATGAAATAATTTTTAAACAGATAATGGAAATCGATTAAAATTTATCTTCGTGTAATATTTCGCTTTTTCACGTTTTACACAATTTTACAACTTTTTATAATAACATAAAATGCTATCGTCAATTAAAAAGAAGTTTCATGATAATACCTAATGACACGGTTCACGGCATTTTATTCCAGCTATTTCGTAGTTTCAAAATCCGTTTCGAATGAAATCCTAGCTGATCGTTTTATTCAAAAATTACTTTTTTTTTATTATTTTTATTTTTTTATTTAGCAATGTATTTGATCATTACGGAAAAATAAGTATGGAATTCGAAAAATAACTGATAATGACTATAAAATGATATAAAAATAATGAAAAGTACGATACAGTTTGAACCAAATAATGTATTGATATGTGTAATGTAAAATTTAAATATGTATGGAGGAGTATTCTGCGACCGTTTTCCTTAATCTTTCTTGATAGGATGGATCATCTATCACGCTGATTTTGTAGCGGTTCCAAACGTTTAAAAAGTCTCTGTAAACTGATTCGCCTGGTTGCTCTGACCACAATCTAAATCCCTCGCCATCCAAAAATGCAAGGAATGCTCAAGATGTTCAAAAATGACGTGAATTTTCAATGTCACAGAAACTTTTGCACTGGCATAAGCCTTTTTTAATTCTTTAATGAGCTTATCTAAATCTTGGCCGGGTGTCGATGTAGAAAAAGAACAATCCACAATTTTGTTCATAGCTTTGAAAGCCGAAATGAAAGTGCAAATTTGCCTACATCTGAATAAATTTCTGCCTCATTAAGTGCATCTGACTCTGGTAGAAGTTGTCTATAAGCATTTCCTTCAAAAATGTCTCATGATAATTCTTTGCAATGACGTTCAACTTCTTTGGCCACAGTATCGCTTTTTCTTTTGTAAGTAGCGGAACTAATCCGTTCCAGAAAAAATGGCTAACATGGCCTTGTAAAACATGTAATGCGGGAAATAGATATTTTCAATAACAAGTACATTATCATCTTCTTTGAGGAGAGGTAAGTGATTAGTGCTATGATTTTCCATTGCAAGTTTCTTCTTTTCACCTACAAGAGTAAACTGCTTATGATCATTTTTTAAATCACTATAAGATTTTAAACGTAAACAAGCGTTACTATCTTTTGAGCATTTCGACCCAGCATTGGAATCATCATCTTGCACACTATCGATTGAATCGTCTTCTTTATTCTCTTTGAGTTCTTTGAGTGAAATAAAACAGTACGGACAAGGATACATTGCAGTGGCTGTCATTCGACCATTAAGGCTTCAGTAGTGAAAACAATAGGTTTTTAATTTTCAACTGGGTTTACATTAACTCTTAACTTACGGTCCATTGTACTCAAATTCAATTACGTGTTTTGATGACTTGATGTGCTACTATCGTTAAAGTCGCTAGATAAATCAATTTTCCTTTTTAATATCGAAGTAGCAACATACTCTTTCTGTGTTTCAGAAAGATTTTCAATAAATTTCAATACATTATCCCGAGATTGAGCAGGAGGAATACGAGAATAAGATTTACCTGTACCGACTTCCTGAAAACACAAATTGCAAATTGAAATAGTTGAGCGTAACGTATCATTGACATAGACTTTTATGGAAAGATTTACATTTTTCAAACTGCCATAAAGTCCCTTTTCTGAAGTAATTTCAACCGAATCATTTTTATGGCCTTTTCCTTTTTCGATCTTTGGGTGACCTTTATATTTCCCAGTCAAAAAAACGAAACACTTACATGAGTCTTCACTTGTGCGAGTTTTTTTTTAGACAAAATTATATCCGTATAATAAAGCATGTATGGCAAAGTTCTTTCAGACTATCCATTTCCGTGAACATTTCAAGTACGATGACATGTTTCACAAATTCCGAGTGGAAATCGAGAGCCAGACACTTGAAAATTTTCATTGACATGCTTTTTTATAAGATTCTCATATTTATCGGTGATGGTATAATTACTTTGATGGTTGCTGAAAACAATTTTTTCCCCAAAAAGGGCACAAACTTTTGATCGATTTTCGTCGTGTTTACTTCTAAAACACATTTCTTGGGTTATGTCTTTTACTAAAACTTACGCGTACATTCAAAATTTATGTAGGACGAAAAAAGTGACTTAAAAAGAATATTCTTTTGTTTAAAAAAATATATTCTTTTGTTTTTCTCCCTAGATGCGTTCCCTAGACCGTTTATTTGCTAGAAGGTGTCGTCAAAAATAAGTAAAAATATTTAAAAATAATAAAAAAACTAATTGTTGAATAAAACTGCAAAACGGTCAGCTATGATTTCACTCGAAATCTGAAGATTATAAGAATTTTCCTCGCGAATATAATCTTACAATTATGAGATTCATCTTCGCAATTGCTAAATTATTAAATTACAAATTTCTTTCTTCACAAATAACAGGGAATGTATATCAAAAAGCATATTGGAGGCGAGCTTAAGGAAATTTAATTTCAATTTAGAACTTGATTGTTAGCTTAATTTTAATCTGGTCATCACTAAATTTTGACAGGATCATTAGAGAACCTTTTGAATGATTCATGTATAAATCAGTAATAATATCATTTTAGTATACCAAAAGCGCTTTTCGTAGACATTACTCGGCGAGAAAGAATCGCAGAATGTTGAGTCAAAGAGAGAAACATTCTTCAACATTATACTTGTAAAACGATGTGTTTAATTTTCGTCAAAATTTTTTTGTCTTTTCTGTGACAGAAAATGTGTGATTTTATGGCAAGAATGCAGAGGAGGATTTCTCAGGTATTAGGAAGCCATGTATAGAAAACGGCGCGGCGCTCGAGCTCTTCCCAACTTTACCGAATTTTGGAAGGTCATTCAACACCCCCTATCAAAGGATTCTAAGACCTGTTTAGCTTGCTATAATTTATTTTTACTTGAAATCCTTCGTTAACTGACAAACTTCTTTTAACGACTTTTATGAAAATCCACTAATTTAATAAAATTTTCAAAATCGAAGTTGCTTTTCTGAATTTTTCCATCAAGTTTGTTTTCTGTAACTGGAAAACCCCTCTCGTACTGGCTTTCCTAAAAATCCACTAATTTATTTAAGCTTCCAAGATTCAAGTCGCTTTTTCGAACTTTTAAATTTTGACAGGAAATTTGAGTTCTGTGAACATATTTGTATTGAAATCTGCCAGTTAAATTAAATTTTTTCAACTTAAGTTGCTGTTCTGAATTTTTTAATTTTGAACCAAAATTTTGTATTTTAGGACTCGATATCTCCCTCCTTTTCAACGTTCATGAAACTATATTAATTTCATAACATTTTATAAATTTTAAGTCAAATCTTGGAGTTTATGACTTTGGACCACAAATTGGTATTATGAGAATCAAAAAACCTCAATTTTACGACATTCATGGAAATCAAACAATTTGATGTACTGAATTTTAAGTCAACTGTTTGGATTTTTGAATTGTGACCCCGAAGTCGTGTTCTGTGAATCGAAAAATCCCCTCGTATTGATTTTTTTCTCTAAATTTCCTTTTTTTCGAAAATGGTCAATCATAATAAATATCTAGTTTTGGTTTTCGTATATTCTTTCACGACTTCTGTGATATCTAGCAAATTTTTTTTTTTTTTTTTTGAGAGAAACAAAGTGGCGATGCTAGCCCAAAAAGAGTTTTTTGTGCATTATGGCTTCTATTTTTTTTTTAAATTCTGTTACGCTACAATAGAGCACAAACCTACCAAAATCTAACACAACTTTTATTTTTTGTAATATTCATAATTGCAGTGCCAACTTTGGTGACACGAACTTTCCGAGGGAAAAGAAAGGGTGAAGTGTGAGGTAAACAGGCATGTCAAAAGGTCTACTTGACAATTCTCCCGCTAGGATCGGTAGTTTCTTGTCTTAAATCTGCCGCTTATATATATCCAATAACAATTTGTTCCAAAATAAATAAATTTATATCCAAAATTTGTAATAATCAGTTTTAATGAAGAAAAATGTAATTTTTTATGGATTATTAAGGGTGAAAAGGGGAAAATGTTCATGTCGAAGGTAATATTGTTCATATTTGTACAATACATTTTTTTATATAACTTGTCACTTAAAATTTTCATTTCACTTCCATAAAATTCAGAAAAGATACTTAAAAATTACTTTTGAGTTTTGCACCATCGTTGTAAAGTTTTTAAGATTCTTTTTAAAATTAAAAGACTTACTGAATTTTTAATACTGTGGGGTACCTTAAATGCCGTGCCCTAGCTCTGAACATTTTTAAATATATATATATATATATAAGGGGTGTGCAATGTGGTTGACATATGTTCAGAGTCAG
The DNA here is from genome assembly GCA_011634705.1 of Andricus grossulariae. Taxonomy (NCBI): domain Eukaryota; kingdom Metazoa; phylum Arthropoda; class Insecta; order Hymenoptera; family Cynipidae; genus Andricus; species Andricus grossulariae. Next base: position 11,631 of record JAABKJ010000523.1, on the reverse strand, counting down.
AGCAAAACTTAGTCCACAAAAGGTGTACATTTGTTTTCCTAGTTAAAGAAAATACACTTCATAGTGTTTTCGTCAAATTATGGTGCCTTTATGCAGTTTACGAACTGATAACTTAACACGTCAAATATTTGCGAAATCTTGCATTATATATATATAAATGAAAACCATGACCACCCATCTCACGGTTGTGAGACGTGGCCATGAATGGGATTGACCGTGGTCCTACTGGGAGCCGATGTCATTTTTTAGATAACAGTTGCTCCCAGTGGGACCCTGCGGTGGTTGTAAATCTTTAGTTTTTAATTATATATATAATTAGCACTAATCCGAAAGAGTATGAAAATATAAAACTGAGGGCTCAAGTTCATTAATATCATTATTATTAATTATATTATTCTCACATCAATATTAATTAGCTGAGAATTTATGGTATGAATGGTAAAAGTATATATAACGTGCTCTAAAAATTCTGAAAATTCTTTGAATTAGTTATATTTTCTTATGACTTTAAAAAAAAAATTAAAATAATATAAAGCTATAAAACCGCAGAATATTGTACAATATTTATCAACTACTCATGTAAGAAAATTAATGAATGATAACAGTAAAAAAAAAATAGTTGTAAGTTCGAAGTAACAAAGGGTGAGTACCGAAAATATTACCACTTTAACTCCCACTTATTTTCCACTTTTCCTTCGAATAATATCTTTTTTCTAAAATTATTTCAGTAAAGTACATATTTCTAATTTGAAAAAAAATACATTTTTTATTCTTTTAATCCTTTTTTATTTGTCACTATACGGGTAAATGTGATAACAGGTTTGTATGATAAAAAATTTTAATGTAAAGAAATTTAGTTATGGACTTTTTTAAAACTTTTCTTTGTATCCCTTACTAAAAAGTATTATAGGAAAATCAGTATAGGCTTATAATAATTTTCCTATGATTTTTTAGCCATTATAGGAAAAATCACCGGAACATAATTATGGAAAAATAGTTATAGAAATGAATAATATTGAAATAAATATTCCAAAAAGTATAAGATACTCATAGCTTTCAGGTTTCATTATACCCACAATCTAAACGAAGCTTGTTTCAAATATGTAAATTTTTATGTACTTTTGTGTATATATAATTTTTCCTATAATCGCGAAAAAATTATAGGAAAATCATAACTAGGCCTATAATGATTGTCCTATAATACTTTTTCATGAAGGATAACATTAAGACTATATTTCTCATTATTTGTACAAAAAAGACGACTGTCATCAGGTATTGCTTTAATCAATTACCTCAAAATCAACTAAGATGCCTTTAGAAAACTCAAATTCATACTTGTTTCATTTGGTTTTTACATTTAATTTTTATTACGTAGTAAGCACCTATCGTTGAATTTTTAAAAGGAATTTATAAGTTCCTTTAAAATCCGTAATTGCATGCCAGTATTGACAAAAAATGGATTAAAGTCGAACTTTTTAATTCCGTATCACACTTTCATTTTTAACTAATTCTTTATTTATGGATCCTATTTTTTATTTATTATTACTACTACACTTTAAATTAATTTAACATTTTTATTTTTATTTCTGGAATCGATTACGCTACAATTTTTAAATTATATATATATATATATGTGTGCGTGTGTGTATGTACGTATATATGTATATATATATATGTATTTTATACTTTTCTGTCCCTTTGCTCTTTTTCCCCAGATCCACTTGGGAATTTCGTCACGTGTGTGAAAAATACACTAATCAGAAAAAGATACACCTCTTTACCCATGTTGACAGCATATTTTGGGTTGCTTCCGAAGTTAAAAAATGTGTTACTCCAACGTTTTTTTTCGGTTTGTTTTTTGTTTAAATGCAACACTGGTCCAACAGGTTATGGGCCCAGCAATTTTTCTATTAAATATTTCAAAAACGATTCTATGGTTTGGAGAACAGGTTATGGGCCCAGACCCTTTTTTTATGAATTGAGGATCAGGAAGTGTCGGTTTACCCATCAGGCAAATGTCTAGGGCGAAATCAAAACCCGAGGTTCAAAATAACTTACAGAAGTCAATTTTTGACCGATTTTTGAGTTTTGTTTTCGAAAAAATTTTCTATCAATTTTAAAGAGATTATCATCAAGTGCAAGTTGAGTATTTCGATTTAACGGTAAAAACAATTTTTAATGCAAAATACGAATTTCGCATAACTATTTAATTTTTAAGTTTATTTGCTTATTGGCTTTTAAAGTTATATAAATATATTTTTTTTGAGATTCTTGATAAATTAAAAAAAAATTTGAAGATTTCAGATATCTTGAATCAACAAAAAGTTAATTTTCAACCAAATAGTTGAATTTTCTACAAAAAAAGTGGTAGGTCAACTTTCAAGCAAGTAGTTGAATTTTCAATCAAAACGATTAATTCTGAACGAAAACTATATTATTTGATATCTTAACTAAAAATATTTTTATTTTAAATAAATAAGATTGGGATTCATCAATAAAGGACAAATTTTCAACAAAATAGTTTAATCGTTTACTAACTCAAATTATTCCTAATATATACAAATAGCTTTAAAAATTAATAAAATTACCGGAAAATCTAGCAGATTTTTCTTAACTCTTTGAACAATCTTTAAAAATTTTGTTGAAATCTTAAAAAATATAAATTTTATTTAAAAATATTTCAAATCTTTTAAAATCTTCAATTATTTCTGAATCTTTTGAAAAATTTTAAATTTTCCAAACATATTTTAAAATGATTCCAATTTTTCCTAAAATTGTTTTAAAATTCTTCAAAATAAAACAAAATTCTTTTGAAATCTTCAAGATTCTATCTTAACCATTTTGTAAATCTTTTGAAATGTTGAAAAATCTTTGAAAATATTGTCTTAAAATTGATTTTTCAGAAATAAATTTTTTTTTTTTCAAAATCTTTAAGAAGTTTACAAATTTTATTTCCAAATCTTCAAAAATCTACATTTTGTTTAAAATTGTTGAATAATCTTTAAAATTAAAAACGTTGCACTAAATTTTTCAGATTTTTTTTGACATTTTTAGAAGCCATTTGAAAAGCCATTTTTTAAATATTGCAAAATCTACATTTTGTTTTACATTTTTGAAATGTTTATTCAAATCTTTCAGTTTCTTGTTCGACATATTTGGATGCCTTATAAACTTAAAACTAATCTTTTGAAATAAAACCTAAATCACTAAAAAATTTCTGAAATGTTAAGAACAGAATAATTTTTCAATGTTAAAAAATCATTCAAAATTAAACATTTTTTTATCAATAATATTCAGAAAAAATTTATGAATATTATAAGGTTTCAAGAGAATAAAAAACTTTTTTTAACATTCCTCGAAAATTCGAAACATTATGAGATATTTATACATTTTTAAAAAAATTCAAAAATAATTAGATTTTTTTTAAATATATGAACAAAATATAGATGTTTCAAGATTTTGAAATGAAATTTAAAAAAATCCTAAAGGGTCAAATAATTTATCTCGAAAAATTAATTATAAGATAATATTTAAGAAGATTTTTAAACATTTCAAAAGATTTCCGTGTTTGTCAAAACAGAATATTGAAGATTTTTTTCATTTTGTAGAATTTTAAAATAATTTTAGAAAAATTCGAATAATTCTAAGCGATATTTCAAAAGTTTTAAGATATTCAAAAGATTCAAAAATAATTAAAAATGTGAAAAGAATTCAAATTTTTTTTAAAGAATTCTAAAAGAGGCGAAAAAATGGAACTATTTGGTTGAAATTCGTCTTTTTTGGTAGAAAAATAATCTTCTCGGTTGAAAATTCAACTATTTCATTAAAAATGTATGCAATTTGTTTAAAATTCATTTTTTTTGTTGAAAATGAATTTTTTCATAAAAAATGCAACTTTTTGCTTGAAAATGAATCCGTTTTGGTTGAGGATTCAACCATTTTGTTGAAATTCGTATTTTTTTATTCAATTTATAATTATTTTTTACTTACAATCAACATATTTTTATGTTGAAATATCTACTATTATATTTTTTATTGAAAATGCAAGTCCTTGCTGAAAGTTGTACTATTTTCTTGAAAAAGTTAATAATTTTAGTAGACAATTCATTTCTTTGGATTCGGTTGAAAATAAACTTTTTTGTTAAAATTTCATATTTTTGGGTACAAAATTGAACAGTTTTTGGTATGAAAATTTATGTAATTTGTTGAAAATTTGTCATGGTAGAAAAAATATCTTCTTGGTTGAAAATGCAACTATTTGGTCCAAAATTGATTTATTTTGTTGAAAATTCGTCTTTTTGTTAAAATTCAATTGTTTTTAATTTAAAATTCAAATTTTTTCTTTGTTCCTTCAGGTTAAAAATTCAACTCCTTGGTTGAAAGTTGGATTACTTTCTTAAAAATTAATTTTTTTCGTTGAAGATTCATAACTTGTGTAAAAAAGTCATCGATCTGGTTAGAGATTGAACTGATTTCAATTTCTTGAAAATTAATTTTTTTAACAAAAAATTCAAATATTATGTTGAAAATAAAACTTTTGTCTGGAATTTCATATTTTCGGATTGAAAATTCAACAATTTTGTATGGAAGATTCGGATTTTTTCGTGGAAATTCAACATTATCGTAGAAAATTAATCTATGTGGTAGAAAATTCCACTGTTTTGTAGAAGATTCATTTTTTTGTTTGAAAATTAATTTTTCTAAATAAAAATTCAACTATTCCATTTTTGGCTGAAAATTTTTTTTTTTAGTTTAAAAATCCAAATATTTAATTGAAAATTAATATATTGTGTCAAAAATTCCTATTTTTGGTAAACGAAAAAATCTTCTCGGTTGAAAATGCAACTGTTTTTTTTGAAAATATATGTATTTCTTTGAGAATTCGTCTTCTTCAGTAGAAAATTAATCTTATTGGTTGAAAATATAATTATTTGATTGAATATTCCACTATCTCGTAGAAAACTCGTATTTTCAGGTTGAAAATTCCACTAGTTGGTATTAAATTTAAGTATTTTGTTGATAGTTCACCCTTTATAGTAAAAAATTAATCTTCTTGGTTGAATATTAATCTTCTTTTACTTGAAAATTCTACATTTTGGATAAATTTTTTTTATTTCATCGACTGAAATCCCACCGCTGTCACCATTTTTGTTACGCCCAAATTTTCTTACTTTATTTTGTGACAAACCCTAAAAAAATTCACTAAGAAAATTCAGTGGGCAAAAATCACGTCGGATCAAATTTAAAATTCAAATTCCTGAATCTGGGTGCGGCGTAAGGGGGGGGGGGTTCTTTCTTGATCACTGTAAACCTAATTGAAGGAAAAATAAGAGAGAAAATGATTTATTTTTGCCTTTAAACGTCTATGCAGGATATTTGTTTAAATAATACACATGTGCTTATAAATAAGTAATATTTAATAAACAATTGTCATTATTTAGTATATTTGAGAGCAGAAAATTCGCTTTGAAGTTGGGCATCTGCATCTTTCTTTTAAATTTTTTCCTGCATCACCACTTGAAAACTACCTGAGAAACGAGTTTTTAAGAAAGAGGGTGAAACAGCCCCCGGAGGAAAGAGCCTCTGGTCAAAAGAGTCTGTCCCATTTCTGCTACGCTTCTTCCAGAATTGTGTCTAACGACTAGAATTAAAAACAGCACTCCATCAACTCTTCCATCTTTTTTAATTTTCTTATTTTTCCTCTCGCAATCTTTGTTTTTCTTTCTATCTTTCCATCATTCTACATCTAGAGAACCGAACTTTTATTTCTTAGTTTTTATTATTTATTTTTATTTCCCCCTTTCCCCTCTTCCCTCTTTCCCTCGGTTTTCAAGAAACTTTCCCTTTTTCTCGTTTCTCGCTTAAATTTAAACTGAATTCATAGAATGCAATTAGAAAATCCAACTATTTTTGGTTGAAAGTTATTTCTTTCTGTTTAAAATTCTATCTTTTTATGTTGACCCCCCCCCCCATACCACTTACAAGAAGAAACTGAAAAAATATCTGTCAACTTACTCAATAAGGGGCCGTCCATACGCTAAGTTAGAAATTTTTAGCTATTTTTGACTCCCCCCCCCCCCTAAGAAACATAGCCATTGGCTAAGCATGGATTTCACGTTTATTCTGCGTTTTTTTGACCGAAGAATATGGCTTTACGATCATAGTTAAATTTTCAATCAAATAATTACATTTTTAGCAAAAATATTTGTTTGTAACCAAATAGTTGAATTTTCAACCTGAAGGTATGCATTTTCAACCAAACGGTCGAATTTTCAAACAAAAAATATGCAAATTCAACCAAAAACAGTTGTATATTCCATCCAAAAGAAGGAATTTCTGACAAAACAGTTGAATGTTCGACCAAAAAAGATGATTTAAAAAAATAGTTGAATTTTTACAAAATATTTAAACTTCAACAAAATAGATAAATTTTTTACCTGGATTGATTTCGGGACGAGACACTTCGTAATTTTAAACTAATAAAAAACTAAATTAGAAACCAGAAATGCACTACTTATATTTTCCGTTAAAAAAATATATTTTTCAATAAAAAAAAAAAGAATTTTCAACTAGTCGAATTTAACGAAAAAAGACAAATTTTTAACTGAATCCTCAACCGAATAGAGAATTTTCAACAAAGAATATTAATTTTCTACCCAAAAAGACGATTATTTAATAAAATACATAACTTTTTAACCAAATAGTTGAATTTTCAACTAAAAAAGATAAAAAAAAGTTTAGTTTTAAACCCTAAGAGATAAATTTCCAAAAAGAAAGTTTTTTTTTAATCAAGAATGAAGAATTTTCAACTAAATAGTGGAATTTTCAAATGAAAATAAGTTTTCAAGAAAAAAAAAGATAACTTTTGAACTAAAAATTCCACAAAATACATGGATTTTTGACCCAATTGTTGAACCTTGAAGCGAAAAAGACGAATTATCTACAAAAGACTTGAATTTTCAACCCGAAAATGTGTTGAACCAAATAGTTTACTTTTTCACCAAAAAAGATGAATTATCAACCAAACAGTTGAATTTGCAACCAGAAAAGATCAATTTTCAATTTGAAAAACTAATTTCCAACCAAAAATAGAATAGTTACATATTCAGTTGAAAAAATTTATTCTCAATCAAAAATATACCTAATTTTCTATAAAATAGTTCAATTTTTCGAACCAAGGAGATGTATTTTCAACTAAATAGATGTATCTTCCAAAAAAGAATTTTCAACAAAAGACTTAAAAATTCAACCAAATAATTCAATTTTCAACAAAGAAACATTTTTTAGTCAGAAAAGAAATTTCGACCCAATTGTTGAATTTTCAACCCAAAAAGACAAAATTACGAAAAAAGCATTTTAATTTTTAACCAAAATCGTTGCTTTTGGCAAAAAAATTGATTATATAAACGGAAAATTGAAGTATTTGCGTTGAAGTTTCATAATTTAAGTAGACAATTCGATTCCCTGGTTGAAAATTGAACTATTTTATTTGAAATTCGTTATTTTTTAGCAGAAAATTAGTTTTTTTCAATTGAAAATGTAACAACTCCATGTTTGGTTGAAAATTTATATTTTTTAGTTCAAAATTCAACTCTGTGGATGAAAATTTGACGTCAGTTACACCAGCGCCCACCCCCACTCTTAATTTTTGTGTTTTCTATAGCCCACTGAATTGCGCCGCAAATGCGCTCATATGCGCCGTAAATGCGCTCATATGCGCCGCAAACGCGCTCATATGCGCCACCAATAACAAATTTTTCGCCAAGAAACTCTAGTAGATATAGCAGGTGTTGCGTGGGGGCACTTAACCCCCCCCCCCATTTAAGAAATTAAAGTTTAAAGTGCATGACCTTGAATATCTCCAAATGCCCTGATATGCGCCATCAAGAGAAAATTTTGCGCCCCATTGATAACCGAGTTATCAGCGATCAAAATGGGATAATCTACAGTAAAAATCGTAGATTATTACTGTGGAGATATATATATTAACTAGAGTTTTGAAATGTTGTATGCGGTGATTATTTTTAATTTGCAATTTTTTTTAGCATTTTTAGATAAAGGCAGCTGAGACTTAGTTCGTTAAATATGATAGGGGTAGTTCCTAAGGGCTGTGTTATATTACTGAGGAGATAAATATATTGACTAAAGACTTGGAAAGTTGTCTGGGGTGATTATTTTTAATTTGAAATTTTTTTGGCGGTTTTAGTTGAAGGCAGCTGACGAGTGGTTCGTTAAATGTGATAGGGGTAGCTCTTAAGGGTTGTTGAATGTACTGTAGAGATGAGGATATGAAAAAGAGTTTTTGTTTTTTAATTATGACTGCGGGGAATTATTCGGCAGTGTTTTGTAAACCCCGCAAAATCATTAATTTTTTATTTAGATTTATTGTTTGTTTTTGTTTTGTTTGATATCCATATTTGTAATTAGGGGCAGGTGTTGGTGTTATGGGTTGTTTTCGGAAAATTTAATTTGTTATTCTTAGTGAGCTCAAAACTAGCTCAAGCCTACGGTATATGTTTTCTCGTACTTATTCTATATATTTTCCTCTGAAATTTTTTTTAATGATCATGGTTGATTTTTTATAATAATATTTTAGTGTTTTGGGAAGCCCAAAAATAGCCCGAAATTCGGATATGCTTACATTCAGGCTGGATGCGTGAGTTACTTTAAGGTTAATTTTTGGGAGGCAGGAGTAGTTTTTCGAAAATTAATTTTTGCAGTTTTGGAGAGCCCAAATGAGCCAAAAATTCTGGCACTGTTGATTGAAATTTTTTTTAATTCCATGTAGTGGAGGTCCTGGCTGCCAGCACATACACCCATAAGTCCGATTTTTTGGGAAAAATAAGAGGCCAAAAATCGGGATTGGTGCCCAAAAAGACCCCAAAAAAGCCAAAAATTCTGATATTCTTACATTTACTTTGAGTGTATATTTTATTTTGATGGTAGTTTTTAGGAGATAGGGATTGCTTTTTGAAAATTGATTTTTACATTTTTGAAAAGCCCAAAAAAAGCCAAAAATTCTGGCCCTCTTGATTTGTTTAATTTTTCAAATTTTCTGTAGTCGAGGTGCTGGTGGCCAGGAGCTCCATCAAAATGTCGGTTTTTTGAAAAAACTGAAAGAGTCCAAAAATCGGTATCAGTGCCCAAAAAAAGCCCAAAAAAGACCAAAATGATGGCATAAAGAAATTATTTAAATTCCATTGTGTAGGTACATATAACTCTGTTATCAGCAATAAGACGCAACATTTTTTTTTGATGGCGCATATCAGGGCATTTGGCGATATTCAAGGTTGTGCAATTTCAACTTCAATTTTTCAAATGGGGGGGGGGGTTATAATCAGCCCCCCCACACACGTAACATCTGCTATATCTCATATAGTTTTGTGGCGCAAAATTTTTATTGGTGGCGCATATGAGCGCATTTGCGGCGCAATTCAGTAACCTATAAAAAACACGAAAATTAAGAGTGGGGGGGGGTCTAGTGTAACTGACCTGAAAAATGGTTTATTTTGCTTGAAAATCATGTTTTTCGATAGAAAATTAATTTTTTAGGCAAAAATTCAATTATTTGGTGAAATTGAATCCGCTTTGTAGAAATTTCAAGTATTTGGTTGACAATTAACTTTCTTGACTGAAAATTCAACTGCTTGGTTCAAAGTTGAACTACTTCGTCGAAAAATTCATTTTTTGGTTAGTGGTAGATCATGTTATTCAAAAATTCATCTCTTTGGTTAAAAATTTTGTTGAAAATTGCTCTTTTTTAGTTGCGAATCAATTTCAAGTATTTGGCAGTAAATATATATTTTTTAGTTGAAGATTCGACTACTTGTTTGAAAATTCATGTATTTTGTGAAAAATTCTTCTTTAACGGTAGAAAATTAAACTTTTCGGTTAAAAATTAACGTTTTTGGTTCAGAGTTCAATTATTTCTTTAACAATTAATCTACTTTATAGAAAATGCAACAATTTTGTGAAAGTCCTTTTTTAGTAGAAAGTTCAAATCTTTTAGTGAAAATTCGTCTTCTTGGGATAAAAATTCAACTAATTTTGTAGAAAATACAACTATTTGGTAGACAATGAACTTCTTTTTGAAAATTCATGTATGTTGTTGAAAATTTGTCTTTTTTGGTTGGAAATTTAACTATTTGATCGAAAGTTAAACTTCTTTGTTAAAAATTTATCTACTTGGTTGAAAATTCGAGTATTTTATTGAAAACTCGTCTTTTTTTGGTAGAAAATGATTCTGCTTGGTAGAAAATTCATGTTTTTGGTTTGAACTTCAATTATTTGATTGAAAGATAATCTGCGTTCTTGTAAATTTAACCATTTTGTTGAAAATTCATTCCTTGTTTAGATTCTTTATTTTAGTTGAAAATTCATCTTTTTGGTTGAAAAATGAACTATTTTGTTGCAAAATCCTAGTTTTTCCATTGAAATTTTATTTTTAACTGGAAATTTCACTATTCGAGTTGACGATTCATCATTTCAGTAGAAAATTCAACTACTTTCTTGAAAATTTACTTATTTGGTTAAAAATTCGTAAGTGTAGGCAATCCAGAGCAGTTCTTCATATAGAGGTAATCCAGGGTAATCCAATATAATCCACCTTCACTGGAGCGCATTTTTAAGATTCGTTTCCCCCTCGTGTAAACATGAAGAGTACCTCGGGTCCACCGGTAATCTTGAAGATAAATTGTAAAAATTCTAAAAATGGTGAATTTACCTTCTATTTGGGAAAGTGACCTCCCGTGAAAGAGGATGGCAAATCTTCGCTTGTGCAATCCAGTTCGCACAGGCAAAATCCAAACACGTTCAAACATACCTCGCCTTTCTTCCACTTCTTGAATAAACTTGTCCGAAGGCTTGTCGAAGCACAAAGGAAGCCCTTCAATAAAAATTGCGAGGAAAGGTTTCAATCTCTAGCTTTACCTTACATCTTACAAGGCTCAATCGGAACAAGCTTAGTCCCAAGATGTGGAATAGAATATTGAACTTCGTTTGTGGAAATTCTATATTCTCTATTTGACTGATAGAAAGAAGAACCTTCGATTTGGAAAAGGATATTTTCAATAAAAAGATAAATTAATTCCAGACATGTTATATTGAGCTTTCTTTTCAAATGAAGCTTTTCAATACGCACTCTCTAAATCTGAAATAGTAGAAAACTACTAATTGGTAGTAGTTTTCTACTAATTCAAATAGCGATGATTAGTTTACTGTTAATTAGTAAAAATCTAATAATTCAATGTGCAAGAATTACCGACTAAATTAATTAGTAACTATACCTACCAGGGGGATGGCTCTTCTATGAACACCTGTAGAATAGATGTGTCATGAGATTTGAAGAAGGCCGAGTGGCGGCGCTGGCTGTACTTTTAGGCTGACAATTATTCAAATTCATGGGGAAAATACAAATTTAATTAATTTCATTTTTAATAGAAATCTGTATTCTCATCGGAGAAGGTAACGAATCGAGGAGATAAATCCACACATAAAATGGAAATCTATAATATCGACCATAGTTATATTCTCCTATGAAGAAAATATTTTAACGTCATTTCAGACAAGATGGAGAATAAACATTTTTAATTAAATTTCATTCAGAAAAAAGATCTTCTCCTTTCACTCCGC